>APFE031274009.1:5186-50999 GCA_000404065.3 Pinus taeda | reverse complement strand
TAAATTACTATTTTCATATATATAATACATAACATGTGGACAATAGAGAATAGACAAAAATATAAGCACCCACAATAATAATAACACAAGATATGATGTGTGAATTCTTTATGGGAGAAAACTTAATAACACAAGATATGATTTGAAACCCTTATGGGAGAAAACCCAACTGGAAGGTAAGGCCACTTTTCTCTCTCTTTCTTTGAATGGAGATCAATGTAAGAAATGAGACTTATGCCCAATGGGCTACTACAAAATACAAACCCTCTCAATTTTCTATTTCTTTGTTGACTCTTAGCTACTTTTCTCATTTATGGAATGAAATTCCATCAAATAGAATGAAACCCTTATTCTTCCTATTAACATGGTTATAATGCAACTCAATAGCCAACTAGGGCTCAAAATTGACCCATTCAACCCTCAATATAACTTACAACTCAACCCTTCTAGAAACTTCTTCATAGTTCCCACCTGACTAGCATGTTGTCCATGAGTAATGTTGCAACAACCTTCACTTTTGCCTTTATTTTGTAAATTTAATTATGACTGTGAAAGCCAATGTGGAAGCCTTGGCTAACCAAGGAAAAATCTTGTGAATTTTGAAAATTAAATGTTAATTTTAATTCTGGTCTGAAGAAGGAATGACATGGATCCATGCTCTAAGGGGAAAGCTTGTTCCATGCCTTAAGAAGTCACAAATCAACCCTGATTAAGTTCTTGAAGTTGGTTGTTGGTGAACCAAGCCAACTCCCTTGACATGCATTGATAAGATGTTATTGGGGTGGTGGGGAGAGAGGACAATGCCCATTCCCTGTCGCAAATTGGGGATATGTCCGAATGACCTCTTAGAGTCGTAAGAGAGGTAGGTAAGAAGGATGAATCCTCAAGAAAGAAAGAGACAATAAAATAATAGGTTGTTGTAAATATTATGAGAGGATGGACATATAACAGGAGACAAAAGAAGAAAACACACAATTGAGAAAACTTACATTGGTTCTTGTGCATTAACTCTCTCTCACATCTTCACTAAAGGATAAAGGCCGCTCAAGACCATTTTTGGATTGTGTGGAGTTATGAAGAAGTGATAATTGTAAATGGAGCAACAGTGGAGCTAATTGTAAAGGCATGTGTTTGAAGTGAACTATTTTGAATTGGGTGTTATTCCCTCTGAATTTGTTTGAGGCCATTAGATGAGTAGTCTATGCCTATGTGGTAAATGAGAGGCTTACTGGATGAATGAAACACTATGGTGTTTGTTGTATATATGATAAACCGCCTAGATAAGGAAATATGAGTCATTGTGGTGCTTTCTGAGTAGATGATAAACCACTTGGGTAATGGAATATAGACCCCTATGGTGCTTTCGATGAAAGTAAGACTGATAAATCACTTGGAAAGTGGATTCAATCTCCTAGACTCAGCAATACCCCATCTAAACCTTGGGTGAAGCCCTATGAATGAGCTCAGGTGAGTGAGTGGTTCACTATGGTGCTTACTACCATAGAGTAATTGATAAACTACCTAAATAGTGGATTCCATCTCCTGTGTATGACCAAGCAATTGGTGTAATTTTTCCTTGAGAAAGTAACCCCTCAAACTTTGGATCAAACTCAAGGGTGGTCAGTTGTAAGAAAGTCATTGTGCAACTGGAATATGGTTGGGTAGAGAGTGGAAGTCCCTCCTTCAGTTGTTAGCCATATTAACATACTTAGATAAGTCTATTACAGTTATATATTGAGTTATGAGCAATGATGTTTCATGAAATGTATATGTTTGGTATGAGCTCTTATATATGCCTAAATGTTATTGAATGTCTCAATGGTAGAGGTCATTGCTATATTCATGTTTGATATGTTTTGTATTTGATAAATGACTAAATTATGTTTTCCAATGTTGTGGTCATGATTGATATATAAAATTCATACTTATACTTTCTCATTGGACTACTATAGATGAGAAATGGTATAGGTTATTGGATCACCTAATTTATATAGTTTACTAAAGGGTTTGCAATTCCTTATGTATTCATATAAGATCTCATATGCTATCACTAGTTGATTAATTAATGTGTGTGTGTGTGTGTGCTTCTAACTGAGTTAACTAGCCTATAAGAGGTGGAAAACTTGGATTGATAATTAATAATCTCTTGGTGTGGTTATGTTGAAGTTTCTTGTTGGAGCTTGGCCCCCTTCTTCTTTCCGAAATCACATAATGAGTGTCAGGACTTGGGTTGGACACCGTTTTAGATTCCATTCATTGCTAGGGGCTTGGTCCACTGACGGAACACGGTCTAGTAGAACCTTGTCACTGACTATTTAGTAATCTGTTGATTATGGCGTACCGAGGGATAACATAAATTCAAAGGTGCAAATATGACATGAGCTAGATATAATCCACAGAATGACTTAGTTTTCCTTGGACTCCTCATGATGCAGGTGTGGTAGTTCCATGTGGGATAAGTAGGGGCCATGTGGAAATCCATTGATGAAAGGGAATCTTATAAATGGAAAAACTTCTAAGAAACATAACTTTCAATCTAGGAGCTAGATTGAGGTAAAAATCATGTCCCTGGAAAGATTTTGATGAGATAAAAACAACAATGACATTTTTTGAAGATTTGAAAACTTTGAGAAAAATGAGGTTGTGTAACCCCATCTTCATAATAGACCTTGGAGATCAGGTCAAAGCAAGAAATTAACACCTTCCATTGTCCAAGACTAGACAAAGGAGTGGGAGGGTGGTTACAAAGTGGTATCAGAGCTCAGGTTCAACGCTCAGATTATATGGGCCCTAGAAGTTATTAAAAAAATTATTCAAGATAAAATTTAGATCATTGATACATATTGGTATCAGACCTATGTTCAACATTGAACTTGAAGGAAATCACACATAAAGAACGGAATTTAATATGATAATTTAACTATTATGTATGTTGATTTAAGCCTATATATGATGTACTTACTTGTTTGGATAGAATTTTGCTATATTCTTTTATTTCTTATAATGTGTAACTCACATGTATTGTGATTGTGTGAACAAATTCAAATCAACATGCTTGGTGCTGAAATGTCAAGGTTCCGAATTATCTTTTATTAGCTAATAATTGTTTGTATGTGATAACAAATAAGAAGACACAATTTACAATGGGAAATAGATGAATGAGAAGTAGAATGGTACAACAAGAGAAAGCCATTATAGTGTGGGGGATGTGGGGAGAACCACATGCTGAAGGACAGTCCTCACCAATACTAGAACACTAAGTAGTTGTACATTGTCCAAGAAGCAACAATGGTGAACAATGTCGCTAAAAGTGTACCTCATATTTATGCAACATTAGACAACAGGCATTTAAATCATCAAACCTTGGTGATCAGAATGAAAGGTATGGTCACCAATCAACCTCATTCAATTTTAATCGATCTAGGTTTAAATTTCAGTTATATCATCCTAAAAATTATAGATATGTGCCATTTGTAAATGAAGCCTCCTACAAAATCATGGGTGGTTCAACTAGACATGTGATTCAAGAAGATTGTGATTGATTGGGTGGGATTGTGTCACATGGAGCTAGGAGACATGCTCACAACAACCACCCTCAATGTGCTTTTGTTGGGTTCATATGACATATTGATGGGTATGCACTGGATGGAAGCCTAGGGAAACAAGTTGGATTGCTACAATAAGTCATTGGAGTGCCTCAACGATGAAGTCACGGAAAGAATACCATAAGGAGTGAGAAAATTGGTTTTAAACTGACATGTTTCAATTCTACAAGAAAATAAATTATATCAGAAGGGGTGTGCCATATTTATGATCTAAGTGACTAGTATAAAAGAAATCAATGAACTCAAAATTGAAGATCATGCCAATTTGAAGCAATAGTATTGATATTTAGGATCTTCTAGTTTGATAATTACTTCCAATTATTTTTTATCAATTCATCTTGTGTCACATACATCATCAAGCAATTATACATAGAAAATTTCAACAATAAAACAATAATGATAGTAGGTTCATGAAGAGACAACCAAACATAAGAGACACAAAAAATTTACCCTAGTAAAACCCAACCTCGGGAAAAAAAATAAACAACCTTTTCTTAGAGAAAGTTTCGAATTCAACAAGAGATATAATTTGATCTTGCAATAAAAAACAAAGCCAAACTTACCACAAACATACACAGGTCAAACCTAGTCAACCAGAGACAAATTTGCCAGGTGAGATGGACTAAAAAATTTAGTCAACTATGCCATAAAGAATTTCTGCCCGCCTTAGGAAACATTGATATTCCTTAGAATAAACTTCATTTTGCCTCAAATGACTTCAGTTTTCCTTAGAAGAAACTTAGTCTAATACCTCATAGAACTCCCATGTGTGAACAAAATATAAGTAAGTGATCCATATTTTTTTTGTTTCAAGAGGAGGATTTCGTTTATATAGTGAATCAATGAGCCTGAATGGGTGTGTCTCTATGTTGGGCCGACTTGACCTTTTGGAGGAGCCAACTTGACTTTTGGGGAAAAACAATTTAAATTTTAAATTTTAAATTTTCTTCTTTTCATTTCCCTCTGAATACTAATAAAAACTACCCAAAAACTCAACACTCCCTTTTATCTAGGGAGGTATTCACTTTTACTTCTTTAGATGTATCCCATTGTTGAAAAGTTTCTCCATCCCAAGTAAAGGTTGAAATAGTTTTTTGTGTGTCAACATATTCCATAAAGTTATATTTAAAATTTTATATTTATATTATGAGGTTGTTTTCTTACATTTTTGGATTTATTAGATTGTTATTTTCATACATATAATACATAACATGTGGACAATAGAGAATAAAAAAATATATAAGCTCCCACAATCATAATAACACAAGATATGATGTGTAAAATCTTTATGGGAGAAAACCTAATAACACAAGATATGATATGTGAAACCCTTATGGGAGAAAACCCAACTAGAAGGTGAGGCCACTCTTCTCTCTATTTCTCTAAATGGAAATCGATGTAAGCAATGAGACTTATGGCCAATGGGCTACAATAAAATACAAACCCTCCCGATTTTCTATTTATTTGTTGACTCTTAGCTACTTTGCTCATTTATGGAATGAAATTCCATCAAATAGGATGAAACCCCTGTTCTTCCTATTAACGTGGTTATAGTGCAACTCAATAGCAAACTAGGGGTAAAAATTGACCCATTCAACCCTCAATATAACTTACAACTCGACCCTTCTAGAAACTTCTTCATAGTTCCCACGTGGCTAGCTTGTTGTCCATGAGTAATGTTGTAACAACCTTCACTTTTCCCTTGATTTTTTAAATTTAATTATGACTGTGAAAGCCAATGTGGAAGCCTTGTTTGAGTGAGGAAAAATCTTGTGAATGCTGAAAATTAAATGTTAATTTTAATTATTGTTTGAAGGAAAGAATGACATGGATCCATGATCCGAGGGGAAATCTTGTTGCATGCCTTAAGAAGTCACAAATAAGCTTGGATTAAATTCTTGAACTTGGTTGCTGACCAACCGAGCTAACTCCCTTGACATGCATTAATGAGACATTATTGGGGTGGTGGGGGCAGAGGAGAATTCCCATTCCTTTGCACAAATCGAGGATATAGCCAAGCGACCTCTTAGAGTCATAAGAGAGGTAGGGAAGAAGGATGAATCGTCAAGAGAAAAGGATACAACAAAATAACAAGTTGTTATAAATATTATGAGAGGATGGACATATAACAAGAGACAAAAGAAGAAATACCACAATTGAGAACACTTACATTGGTTCTTGTGCATAAACTCTCTCTCACATCTTCATTGAAGGATAAAGGCCACTCAAGGCCATTTGTGGATTGCGTGGAGTTATGGAGCAGGGATAATAGTAAATGGAGCAAGGGTGGAGCTAATTGCAAAGCCCTATGTTTGAAGTGAACTATTGCGAATTGGGTGATATTCCCTATGAATTTGTTTGAGGCCATTAGATGAGTAGTCTAAGTCTATGTGGTAAATGGGAGGCTTAGTGGATGACTAAAACACTATGGTGTTTGTTGTATATATGATAAATCACCTAGATAGGGAAATATGAGTCATTGTGGTGCTTGTTGAGTAGATGGTAAACCATAGGGTTAATAGAATAGAGAACCTTATAGTGCTTTCTATGAAAAGAAAACTAATCAATCACTTGGAAAGTGGATTCAATCTCTTAGACTCAGCAATAACCCATCTAAACCTTGGGTGAATCCCTATGAATGAGCACAGATGAGTGAGTGGGTCACTATGGTGCTTACTACAATAGAGCAATTTATAAACAACCTAAATAGTGGATTCCATCTCCTGAGTGTATGACCAAGAAATTGGTGTAAATTTTCCTTGAGAAAGTAACCCCACAAACTTTGGACCAAACTTAGGGGTGGTCAGTTGCAAGAAAGTTGGTGTGCAACTGGAATATGGTTGGGTAGAGAGTGGAAGTCCCTCCTTTAGTTGTTAGCCATCTTAACATACTTAGATAAGTATATTGCAGCTATATATTGAGTTATGAGCAATGATGTTTCATGAAATGCATAAGTTTGGTATGAGCTCTTATATATGCCTAAATGTCATTGAATGTATGAATGGTAGAGGTCATTGCTGTACTCATGTTTGATATGTTTTTCATTTGATAAATGACTAAAATATGTTGTCCCATGTTGTGATCATGGTTGATATATAAAATGCATACTTATACTTGCTCATTTGACTGTTATAGATGAGGAATAGTATGCCGAAGAAAAATCTTAGCTGATCGAGGAAAAATCTCGTGAATGCTGAAAATTAAATGTTAATTTTAATTATGGTCTGAAGGAAGGAATGACATGGATCCATGCTCAGAGGGGAAAGATTGTTGCATGGCTTAAGAAGTCACAAATAAGCATGGATTAAATTTTTTAACTTGGTTTCTGACCAATGGAGCTAACTCCCTTGACATGCATTGATGAGATGTTATTGGGGTGGTGGGGATAGAGGACAATGCCCATTCCCTATCACAAATCGAGGATATCGCCGAACGACCTCTTAGAGTCATAAGAGAGGTAGGTAAGAAGGATTGACTCATCAAGAAAAAAAGATACAACAAAATAACAGGTTGTTGTAAATATTATGAGAGGATGGACATATAACAAGAGACAAAAGAAGAAATACCACAATTGAGAACACTTACATTGGTTCTTGTGCATTAAATCTCTCTCACATCTTCACTGAAGGATAAAGGTTGCTCAAGGCAATTTGTGGATTGCGAGGAGTTATGGAGCAGTGATAATAGTAAGCGAAGCAAGGGTGGAGCTAATTACAAAGCCCTGTATTTGAAGTGAACTATTGAAAATTGGGTATATTACCTATGAATTTGTTTGAGGCCATTATATGAGTAGTCTAAGTCTATGTGGTAAATGGGAGGCTTAGTGGATGAAATGGTGCTTGTTGTTTATATGATAAATCACCTAGATATGGAAATATGAGTTGTTGTAGTGCTTGCTAAGTAGATGATAAACCACTTGGGTAATGGAATATAGACCCCTATGGTGCTTGCTATGAAAGAAAACTGATAAATCACTTTTGGATTCAATCTCCTAGACTCCACAATACCCCATCTAAACCTTGGGTGAAGCCTTATGAATGAGCTCAGATGAGTGAGTGGGTCACTATGGTGCTTACTACAAGAGAGAAATTTATAAACCACCTAAACAGTGGATCCCATCTCCTAAGTGTATGACCAAGAAATTGGTGTAAATTTTCCTTGAGAAAGTAACCCCTCAAACTTTGGGTCAAACTTAGGGGTGGCCAGTTACAAGAAAGTTGTTGTGCAAATGGAATATTGTTGGGTAGAGAGTGGAAGTCCCCCCTTCAGTTGTTAGCCATCTTAACATACTTAGATAAGTATATTGCAATTATATATTGATTTATGAGCAATGATGTTTCGTGAAATGCATCTGTTTGGTATGAGCTCTTATATATGCCTAAATGTTATTGATTGTATGAATGGTAGAGGTCATTTCTATATTCATGTTTGATATGTTTTGTATTTGATAAATTACTAAACTATGTTGTCCAATGTTGTGATCATGGTTGATATATAAAATGCATACTTATACTTGCTCATTTGACTGTTATAGATGAGGAATAGTATATATATATATATATATATGTGTGTGTGTGTGTGTGTGTGTGTGTGTGTGTGTGTGTGTGTGTGTGTGTTTGTAACTGATTTAACTAGCCTATAAGAGGTTACAAAATTGGATTGATAATTAATAATCTCCTTGTGTGGTTATGTTTAGAAGCTATGAAGTTTCGTTCTGGAGTTGTGCCCCCTTATTCTTTCTAAAATCACATAATGAGTGTCAAGGCCACCAGTAACATGTACTAGATATCAAGTAGAATTTTAGGTTCAGGACTTTGGTCCTTGTGCCTCAGAAACCATGAAATTTCGGTTAGGGTTGTTACCCCTTGCCTTGAAAATTTCCCCTTATTCCCTTTCTCTTTGTTCATCCTTAATATTTGGGAATCTAGGGAATCTAAGGTTGGAAAGGGCCAACACTTTTGTGAAGGCCCAAATTTCTCCAAGGACAAATCACTTTCTAAGTGGATTTGGATTTGAGGATCTAAGGATTTAGGGGTGGTGAAGGAATACACCTTTACAAAGGCACAAATGTGACTTAGTCCAATTATAACCTCCTAGCCTTAAGGAGGGGTGTACACTGTATAAATCTTATGAGTCCTATGTTGGTTTTGAATGCATAAGAAATCAATTTGGGATTTGGGATCTGGCTGTGGCGAGAGCATACACCTTTTGAGGGAATAGATAGGACTTGGGTTGGACACCAATTTAGATTCCATTCATCACTAGAGGACCGGTCCATTGATGGAACATGATCCAACAAAACCTTGTCACCAACTATTTAGGGATCTGTTGATTAATGGGTAGTGAGGGATAACACAAATTCAAAGGCGCAAATATGACATGGACTAGATATAATCCACAAAATGACCTAGTTTTCCTTGGACTCCTCATGATGTAGGTGTGGTAGTGCCATGTGGGTTAAGCAGGGGCCATGTGGAAATTCATTGATGAAAGGGAATCTTATAAATGGAAAAACTTCTAAGAAACATAACTTTCATTCTAGGAGTTAGATTGAGGTAAAAATCATGTCACCAGAAAGCTTTTGATGAGCTAAACACAACAATGATATCTTTTGAAGATCTGAAAACTTTGAGAAAAATGAGGTTGTGTAACCCCATATTCATAATAGACATTAGATATCGAGTCAAAGAAAGAAAGTAACACCTCCCATAGACTAAGACTAGACAAAGTGGTGGGAGGGTGGTTATAGAGTAGTATCGGAGCCCGAGTTCAACACTCGGATTGTATAGGCCCTAGAATATATTAAAAAATTTTATTGAGGATAAATTTAGATCATTGATACATATTGGTATCAAACCTATGTTCAGCATTGAAACTGAAGGAACTCACACACAAATAATGAAATTTAATATGATAATTTAACTATTATATATGTTGATTTAAGCTTATAGATGATGGACTTGCTTGTTTGGATAGAATGATGATATTTTTTTATCTATTATAATGTGTAACTAACATTTATTGTGATTGTGTGAACAAATTTAGATAAACATGCTTGGTGCTGAAATGTCAAGGTTATGAATTATCTTTTATTAGCTAATAATTGTTTGTGTGTGACAACACATAAGAAGACATAACTTACAATGTGAAATAGAGGAATAAGAAGTAGAATGGTACAACACAACATGGACGAAAGGCATCATGATAAAGAAGAATACTTAGTAGGAAAGACGTCAGAAGGAAATTCCCCTGATTGGATGGATATCCTCAGGAGCTTAAGAGTTGAATTGAGGAGCTACGAAGTAGATGATGAAAATATTTTTAGAGAAAAAGAAAGGCAAGTAGAGGAGAATCCAATGATTTTGTAGAGCTTGAAGAATAGGTTTCTAGAGTTTTATCCAAACTATTAATTTTTAATTGAAGTTTCAAGTCTAGACCAGGACCCATCATTAGGAGAAATTCGGATTTACAAAGACAAAAACAATATGAGCCTCATGCCATCTATCTGGGCAGGCATAAATATAAGAAAATTCTATTTGAAATTTAGAAGAATGGATTGGAAACCAATAGGGAAAAAGGTAGCAAATCAAGGAAGAAGCACAAACAAATAAGTGAAGTCATAGTGAGTGGAGAAACACCACTTAACACTCTACAAAGAGAGAAACACATTCATGGTCATCTTTCTAGTGCTACATATAGAAGACACCACTAGCAAAGGAGGAGCGAGAAAAGAATAATGTCATAAGAGATCAAGAAGGAAAAACCTTCTACCTTTGATGGAGAAATTAAGAAGTGTGAAGAATCAGAGAATTGACTATTGGGCTTGAAGAAGTACTTTAGAGTCGATGACTACTTTGAAAATATGAATTCCTAGGAGGCTCTTTTCAACTTGAAAGGAAAACTTGATATATGGTGGGAAGATTTGACAAATGTCAAAGGCATTAGATAAAAGGAGATGACTTGGAGTAGATTTGAGAGACATTTCTAGGGAAAGTACATTTCTGAGAGGTACAAGGACAACAAAATTAAATAATTTTGTAATAACAAGCTAGGAAAATCACCTTGGATGCTTACACCAAAATATTTTTGGAGTTGCTAAGATGTGTTCCCTACACTAGGGATGAGAAGTTAAAGATCCAAAGATACCTTAGTGGTTTACCACAATCCTACCAAGATAGGATGAATTTGATAAACCAAGGATGTTGGAGAACACCATTAGGAAGGCCAAGTATTGCTATGATCAATCCAACCATAAGGCCAAATTTTGTGTAGATCAGAGAAAGAAAGACAAAAGTAGTTTTAGATGGAAAGAACCAAAATTGTCACAACATAAGAAAATGGAGGAAAATGTCAAGTGCACCACACATTGTAAAGGTGTATTCCGACATAATTTAGCCACTTCCAATAGAGATCAACTTATCAAATCAGGAAGAGAAGAGGCTAAGGATCCCAAGAGAAAGCCATTATAGTGTTGGGGATGTGGGGAGAACCACATGCTGAAGGACTATCCTCACCAATACTAGAACACTAAGTAGTTGTACATTGTCCAAGAAGCAACAATGATGAACAATGTGGCTCAAAGCTCACCTCATATTTATGTAACATTGGACAATAGGCATGCAAAGCATCAAACCTCGGTGATCAGAATGAAAGGTATGGTCGCCAATCAACCTCAATTAATTTTAATCGATCCGGGTTCAAATTTTAGTTATATCAGCCTCAAAATTACAAAGATATACGATTTGTAAATGAAGCCTCCTGCAAAATCATGGGTGGTTTAACTAGACATGTGAGTCAAGAAGAGGGTGATTGACTAGATGGAATTGTGTCACAAGGAGCTAGGCAACATTCTCACAACAACCACCCTCAATGTGTTGTTGTTGGGTTCATATGACATATTGATGGGTATGGACTAGATGGCAGCCCATGGAAACAAGTTGGATTGCTAAAATAAGTCGTTAAAGTACCTCAAAAATGAAGTCAAGGAAAGAATACGATAAGGAATGAGAAAATCGGTTTTAATCTGCCATGTTTCAATGCTAAAAGAAAATAAATTAAAGCGGAAGGTGTGTGCCATATTTATGATCTACGTGACTAGTATAGAAGAATTCACTAAACTCAAAATTGAAGATCACCCGATTTTGAAGAAACGATATTGATTTTTAGGATCTTCTAGTCTGATAATTACTTCCAATTTTTTTATTAATTCATATTGTGTCACATATATCATTAAGCAATTATACATAGAAAATCTCAACAGTAAAACAATAATGACAGTAGGATCATGAAGAGGCGGACAAACAAAAGAGACACAAAAAGTTTACCGTGGGAAATCAAAACCTTGGGAATAAAAAACAACAACCTTTTCTTAGAGAAAATTTCCAATTCAACAAGAGATACAATCTAATCTTCCAATAAAAAGAACAAAGCCAAATTTACCATAAACATCATGGTCAAACCTTGTCAACCAAAGACATTTTTTGCCTGATGAGATAGCCTAAGAAATTTAGTCAACATGACATCATAATTTGTTCAACTGTGCCATAAAGAATTTTAACCTGCCTCATGAAACATTGATATTCCTTAGAATAAACTTCATTCTGCCTCAAATGACTTCAGTTTTCCTTAGAAGAAAATTAGTCTACTACTTAATAGAACTCCCACGGTGAATAAAATATAAGTGATCCATATTTTATTTGTTTCAAGAGGAGGACGAATTTCCTTTATATGGTGAATCAATGAGCTCGAATGGGTGTGTCTCTATGGTGGGCCGACTTGAACTTTTGGAGGAGCCAACTTGACTTTTTGGGGGAAAAATAATTTCAATTTTAAATTTTAAATATTCTTCTTTTCATTTCCCTGTTAGGGGATGACTTGTAGTACCCGTGAATACTGACCACAACTACCCAAGAAATCAACACTCCCTGTTATCTAGGGAGGTATTCAGTTTGACTGCTTCAGATGTATCCCATTGTTGAAAAAATTCTCCATCCCAAGTAAAGGTTGAAAGAGTTTTTTGTTTGTCAACATATTCCATAAATAAATATTTAAATTTTGATATTTACATTATGAGGTTATCTTCTTACATTTTTGGATTTATTAAATTACTATTTTCATACGTATAATACATAACATGTGGACAATAGATAATAGAAAAAAATATAAGTACCCACAATCATAATAACACAAGATATGATGTGCAAAATCTTTATGGTAGAAAACCTAGTAACTAAAGATATGATCTGTGAAACCCTTATGGGAGAAAACCCAGTTGGAAGGTGAGGCCGCTCTTCTCTCCCTTTCTTTGAATGGAAATCGATGCAAGCAATGAGACTTATGGCCAATGGGCTACTAGAAAATATGAACCCTCTTGATTTTCTATTTCTTTGTTGACTCTTAGCTACTTTTCTCAATTATGGAATGAAATTCCCTCAAATAGGATGAATCCTGTTTTCTTCTTGTTAACATGATTATAATGCAACTCAATAGCCAACTAGGGGTCAAAATTGACCCATTCAACCTTCAATATAAGTTACAACTCAACCCTTCTATAGAATTTTTCATAGTTCCCACATGGATATCTTGTTGTCCATGAGTAATATTGTAACAACCTTCTCTTTTCCCTTGATTTTGTAAATTTAATTATGCCTATGAAAGCCAATGTGGAAGCCTTGGATGATCGAGGCAAAATATTGTGAATGCTGAAAAGTAAATATTAATTTTAATTATGGTCTGAAAGAAGGAACAACATGGACCCATGCTCCAAGGGGAAATATTGTTGCATGTGTAATATTCCTAATTTGAATTTAACAGCTAATACCAAGCAATTGACTAAGAACAATAAATAAACTAGAACTCATACACAATAATAAAACACCAAAATGTCCAACAACACAATCTAATCCATTTTATTAATTTTATGATAAAAGAGTACATAAAATGAGCTGAAGTTTTGGAATCTGGGCTTACTATGCAAGCTATGCAAATCCCATGTAGTACAACTATCAACTTGAGGAAATACTAACCCAAACTGGTACTATGCACTACCTAGAAAATTACTACTACTGCTGTTGGAATGGAACTAAAGATTCAACCTTGAAGAATGCTCGAATCACCTTGAAATTCCAGCCACGGGCTCCCCTCCAAAACCCCAGAAAGACCCAGAAATGGTTTGGCCTAACTCCAAGCCAAAACTGAGCCCACCAAGTGATGCAGAATCCCGAGCTAACTGACAGTTTTCCCTACTATAAGAATGAGGATTTCAGGCCCGAATATTTCCCAAAAAATTCTATAACATTAGTCACAGACTCCTCTCAATGAACCCACAAAAACCTAGAAAGGGTTTGGGCTAAATCCAACGTGCCCTGGTGACCCCAAGAAATGTGTATGGTTTTAGCTAGCAAGAAAAATGCCATGTAGAACTAATTATGCTATACAAGGCCAATCAATTACTATAAAAATCTCCTCCAATCCCTTCAAATCACTCTAAGCCTCTTTATTTCTCCTTAGCCTAAACTTCCCAAATCTCCCTGTCAAAATGTATGTATAGTAGCTGTTTAGAAACCCCTGAAATAGATAAATTCGATCCTCCAAAATGGAGTACTCTCAGCTCTGCAAATCACCAAAGGAAAACAAGCCATCCCAATGGATAAATATCTGAAAATTATTCATCCAAAACTCCACTATTTGATAGCTTCTCTCATTCCCTTCAAATTTCCTTTTGCACCCTAGGAGAAGCCCGCTCCAAATGGAAATGGTCTGCAATATAGCTCCTAGAGAAGCCCTGAGATGGACTCCTTTTTACTCCCCTAGGGTGACACTCGTAGTTCACCGAAGGTAGAGGTGGAATCCCCGCTTGAAAATTCCTTGTGCTGAACAACACGATTGTCTTGGCTAAGCAACTCAAAAGAACTAATGTTGAAATTGTAAAATGACTAAAGATCCCCCAAATGGAAGCCTCCTTGCTCTATTTATAATTGTTGGCCTCTCTCTCCCTTGGTGGCCCCCACTTTCCACTAGTTCATCCCCTTTCTTTTTCTCTCTCTTGCTCCACATGTGTGCATCCCCTTTTTGTCTCTCTTGTGTCCCCCACCTGCCAATGAGCTGCAATCTTTACTTTTCACTCAATCTCCTCAAGCCGAAATCATATTTGAAACTCGAACTACAAAATTTTGCAATGTCTAGCACCTCCCCAGTAAAATTCATTAATCTCCTCAAATGAAAAATCAAAATTGAGGATATTACAGTCCTCCCCACCAAAAATTTCTTGTCCTCAAGCAATGCCTGAACAAGCACCCTCTCTAGCTGTTGATCCCCACAGTGACTGCAAACTATACCAGGGTCCCAAATGTGCCACTGAATTGTCCTTGGAATTTACAGTGTCATGTCATGAAGGAATCCCTCAATACCAATATCCCAAATAGTCATGTCTGAAGTGAAGCTCCACTTGCCCCACTCACTATCCTTCCATGTATAAGTACTAGAAGCCCTCTACATACCATGAATGAGTAGGGAATCATGATCATGATAATGTAGCACTCTATCCAACTCCTCATGAAGCTTTATTACTGAGTGGTCCATCTCATATACTCCAAGAGTAAACTCCCGAAAATACCACCCAATCCCTATAGAGATAAAGTCTCTCTCGCGCGAGCTTCCCTTGATATCTTCCTGTTGATTCCCTTTCCATATTGATGAAGTCCCCCACACCATCATCAAATCACTAAATCCCAATGGAAGATCTAAATGATCTCTCCCTATAGAAATTGGTTCATCCCTGAGGGTAGTTGTACTGCTAAATCCTATGATGCCGGATCCCATGCTAGTCTAAAATGGATTCCACCATGTTGTCGATGTGCAACTCCGATCATGAAAGTCTGCCCATCATGTGCATTTGTATCCTCTTCTCCTAGGACCTAATGGAAAAATATCTATAGAGCCCCAACTCATCTGGCCCATGAATCTCCATGATGCCACAACCTACCCATCCAACACTCACCATTATTCGTAACAACAACAAGGAAAACCAACCTTGTTGTGTGCAAAAGCTTCAACGCTCCCTCACATGTCAAACCAAGTGTGAGTCGGGTTATCCTCTATCCTGATCCCAATCATCACAAAATAGAGTGTCCCATCAACCAACCAACTCCCCGGATTCCATAGCCAGAATGGTTGCAGTATAGTCTCGACAAATGTTGGCACCAACATGTACCATGTTAGAGTTATTCCTTTGACCTTCCTTCAGTGATCAAAATGGGCCTCTTATTATGTCTATTTTGTTAGACGTTTTTCACATGATCTTCAACGCAAAACATGTCATAAGCATGTTCATCAGGAGAAGCTTGGAAAAATATTTCCAGTGGTATAACACACTCCCAAAACCAGCTCCCGGATCAAAAGATATGACTGAACGAATGGTTGAATCAAAGATCTCTCATGCAGCAGTTTAGGTATTGAATGATCCAGAGGAAGCTAGGAGATGTCAATGGCTGGTATTGTGGCTAGATTGAGATAGAGAAGAGGAGAACATAGCATTTGAGGTCTATTACTGTGTTGCTAATCCTCATCTCAACATATGGTGAGCTCATTTCTCTGCTTTGATTGAAGAGACACCCATGAATATGTGCAGGGGGAACTGTACATTGCTGACAATGTTATTGTTGGTGAAAAGTTTACAGCTACTGGTCTCATGGTTCTAGAAAGAAATACTTGGAGATTTATAGGACATTTCAACTGGGAAAACATTTCTCTTTATCCCAAGATTAAGTGAAGGCTATGTAATTTGGATGGGGAAAATACACACCTTATCTGATGTGAAGGAAATGTATGAGGTGGATGAAGTTTATTACGCCAATGAGATGGAAGATAGTTTAAGGTCTCTTGCTACAGATAATGAAACTGTGTTGTTATATCTCTTGCATGGCCTCAACTTGGACAACAATAAATTCTCTCAGCTTGCACAATTCAAGGGAATTGAAAATTCCAATACCAATCTTGATATTTTACATCCTATTTTGACTGAATGCCATGTATTCAAGTCACATTTGGAATTGAATCTCCTACGATATGTCAATGAAGTGTGCTCAGCAGCTTATGTTGAGGTCATGCGAAGAATAGAAGTTGGGATAGTGTCAATTAGAAAGCACATTCTTGCATTATGTGTGTATGTTTGGTGGTTGTAGGAATTGCTCCTATACTTGCATCTGTGCAACAGGAGAGAATAGTTCTGTTCTCCACTGTGGACATGCTGGAGCTCCAAATGATAAGACACTAAAGGATGGTGACTTGGCATTATTGGATATGGGTGCAAAGTACTATTTTTATGGTTCTAATATAACATGCTCATTCCCTGTTAACAGAAATTTCACGGATGACCAGCGAGTTGTGTATAATGCAGTTCTTGGTGCTCACAATGTCGTTATGTCCAAAATGAAGCTTGGTGTAAGTTGGGTGGAGATGCACAAGTTAGCAAAGAGCCAACATTCTGTTAGGAACTATAGAAGAGATGTTGGAAGAAAGACTAGGTGTAGTATTCATGCATCATGGTCTTGGAAATTTCCTTGGACGTGACACTCATGATCTAGGAGGTTATGTAAAGGGACTTGAGAGGCCTAAAGAACCAGGGCTGAGATCATTGCGAACAATTCGTGTTCTTTAGGAAAGGAATGGTTTTAAAGCAGGAAGTAAACAATATCTAGAGGTTCTTGAGATGAAAGAGCCATTACATTGTGCCAAAGACATCCTATGAAACCCATTACAATGCCATATGTCAATTTGAAGAAGACACAATAGCTATTTTCTGGATGAGTGTTTCGAAAGCCAAGACAATCTAGTTGTGGCGCTGCGCTTCTGGAGTGTGGCCCTACGCGTAGCACTTACACCTGGGCAACAAAAAGAAACAACAATTGCAAGTTAGTTTCTAAACAAAGTTATTATCATGACATCCAACCTTGGAGCAGAGTTCTTGCTTAATGCAAGGCCTGTTATCCAACTTTTATGTTTCATTGCTAAATCTCAAATCCACTCATGCTGCATATTACAAGTCACAACGCACACGTCAAAGCCCAACAACCGATTTTAGTGCCAAACCCATGAAAACGTTAAAAGAGGGCACTAAAAAATGTTGATCCAAGTGTCTGATTGATTAAAATGATAGAGGATTCATTCTATGGTGTTAAATATTTGATACAGGATTACATTATTAACAGGTGGAGGCCAGTTGTTTAATTACATGTCTGAGTGAAAGCATAATTTTTGCTTGAAGGATTGAAAAACCAGAATGCACAGTGTTGGAGATACTATTGCTGAACACATAGGGAATAGTTCAGTTTCTGAGGTGCTTGTGATGGAATTTTTGAGTTTATCTCCAGTCAAGCGGTGGTTGATATGGTTACAAATTCAATGATCCTCGTGATGTTGGTGCTGAAATTGTTAATGAATGGATGGAGTATGACATTTCTAGTGATGACATTACAACTATTGTTGCACAAATTAATAGCTCAAAGAATTTTGGGTACAAATGGTAGAAAGAGACCATCCAAGGAGGAACAAGAACAACAAGTTGATCAAACAACTCCAAAATTCATGCAGGCAGGTGCAAGGTGGCAGTCAAAAGGAAGATTTTGTGGAATATGGTTCCACACCCGAAGGAGTAGATATAGTAATATTAATCCACTTGGCAAGCCTTCACCTAATTTGGGTTTTCAAAAGACTATTTCTCATGGTTCTCGAGATAGTTTGGGGTTTTAGTTGCAAATCAATTGGTCAGATTGTTTAGTTTATAATATTGTTTTAGGATTAATTTCTATTTTTATTTTATATTTCCTATGTTGATGAAATTTAAAATGATTTTTTAATATTATAAATAGGATTAGTTTGAAGATGTAGAGGTTCGATTTTTGTAGCAAAGAGAGGCTGCTTGGGACTGTGTAAAGTTTCTCTTGAATATTATTTTAATAAAGTAGTTTCTACCCTTTGGACTTGGGATCCATCACGGTGTTAATGTCTAGTATGTTTTCCTGTAATTCACTTACATATTTTGTTTTTCTACCTTGTTACAACATTATGTAAGAGATGTGTTAGGAATTCATCTATACATGATGCTCCTTTCATGATGATTTTGTTGTCAAATGTAGTGGTTGTCTTTACAAAATCCATCCTCTGTTGAGAAATCCTGTGTTCCTCTTTCGTCTAATGCTGCTACTGTAGATCCATCCCCTATTTGATGCATGCAGGGTAGCAGGCTTTCTCCCCTATTCTTCTCACATTTGCAATATTTTATCTGGCTGAACATTGCACTTACTTTGCCCCAAGTTTGCCGGCAGAAATTCACATCGACTGCATAGCCCAATGGTCCTTTCTCTTGTTGTTTTCGACCCAAAAAACCTTTCAAACAAATCCTCGCACTCCATAGCTAGCCTAAGAATCAGTTATCGCAGCCAAATTTTGTTGGCAAATAGAGAGCCCTCTCTGGTCTGGCAGGGCTAGATGCCAGATTGAAAGCTTGGTCTGTGGTTACCTTGGAATTTCCTTTTCTCGTCCTTGAGGTACATTTTGAGTGCTATCATACCACGTCTCAAGTCCTTTTGTGCGATCAATATTTGGACTCCCTACATCACAAACCAATCTAGTGCGTGTGAAATTTCCCTTTGTCGGGCGTACCATGTAGTGGGATCTATCATCCTGCCTCTTGAAAGCGCTCCCAAACATTACCTGGAGTCTAAACATCCGTCTGCAAGTAAGGTCCACCAACCTTTTAGATGCTCATGAGACACCTCCGAATGTCTCGCCAAAAGGGGGTCATGCATCTCCCTGAGTGTGGGCTCAAGGGTGGTGCAAGTGTTACCTCTACAAAAGATCATACTACCCCTAAGCACACATCCACCAACTCGCACCCTAGCCATATGCCACATCTAGAAAGCTTCTCTCCTGATGCACCATGTCTCGTCCAACTGTCGCAAACCATCCTCTAGGGTCTTGTTGCTCATGATGCGATCATCAAAAGATGATATCCAAGTCCACTTTGTCAGTGTGAAATGCTGGAGATCAGTGAAAAATTGAAGCTCATAGTTGGCCCTATAATCAATTTTCTCTCCAAACCTAAGTGTGCCAAACCCAATAGTGTGTCTGATGCCATCATTAGGATATCTCTCTGGCGGAAATTCTTCAACAACCTATCATGCATCATCATCCTCTGCTACACTCAAATACATACCCCTACACTCCTCTACATAGCATTGAACTCCATGGCACAACTCTATGGACAACTGGATACAAAAACTCAATGCCATGCCACCATGTACCATAGGGCATCCCATATGTGCCCATGCATCCACCACTATTCTAGTACACCCACCACGATGTGATCTACACCTCCTCATCTGCCCAGGTACACCTATGTGGCCCAACACCCCACATGCAATTGAGAATAATGCTACCATGTTGAACCTTAGTAGCTCTAGTGCCAAATACATCAATGAAAGATCACTATCTCCATATGATGACCTATTTGGTGGTGTGAAAATTCCACCTCCTCCTACCAACTCCTACCAGAGTAGTCTAATCATCCTACAATACCATGTCAACCCAACATGCCATGAGAACTCAGAAATCTTCCTGCTCCTCTATCAATCCATCCTGTCACTAGTCTTCTCAAGAAATCTGAAGGGGATATGAAAAGGTGTATGCGCCCAACCACCAAGTCCATCATGCAACTACTACCATCACCTACCGACTCAATGATGTGATGGAGAATCCCACATAGATCCCAACAATAGTTTGGCTCTCGAGCCCCTTTGGTAATCCACAACCTCTACTGAACTATGGCAATGGATGCATCTAACCTCCTATTTAGCTGCACCAGATACCAACTCAATATCTCTCACAACCCAACCCTAAGAGAGGGACCGAATGCATGAAAGCCATACAAAGAACATGTCCTCCATCGTGCGAATGTTGAACTGTGCACAACTTGTGTCGCCCCATCTCACTAGTCTGGAAAATCCATGTAATCCAGAGGTGGCCTAATAATTCCACAAGCCTCATCAATGTATGCCTAAAGGGGACTGTCATCTAAAAGTATGACATGAACCACTAACTTCCCTCCAAAGATGGCTTATCATGCATAACATCCTCAACAATTAGTGATAGGTAGTTATCGTCTAGAAACTCTTTCACATATGCCTCTATACCTATTGACTTCTCATCAACGATGGATATTTCTCCCGACACCTCATCAACCTCTTGTGTGTTTTTGTCACCTGAAAACTTAGACATGGCCCCAGACACCTCATCAATTGATCCCTCAACAATGGACGACATCTCAACCATGGGTGGCTCCTCATCAACAAATAGTCCTCTGAGTGTATGCTCTACTCTCTCGACTAGGGTGTCAATTGGAGCTACCAAAGGGATCTCCAATAAGAGTGATTCATGTGTCGCATCAGACACATCGACATGCTCCTCACACTATTCTATGCCCATAATCTCATGCTCAACCTCCTCCTTAGGCTCCTGATATCTAAAGCCAAGTTTTCACCAATAAAAGCACCTCTCAGTCTCATCCTCTAATTTCCTCCTCTATGCTCCTCAAGTGGGAAATCCCTCTCGATCCTAGGATCCAAAGCCCCACACTCATCAATCCTATCCATGGAGAGCCTCATCATATATGAAAAGGTGGCTGGTTCCCTCTCCTTCTCTGATTCACCCAGAAAATGAGGTTTGGTAGGTCGATTGGGTTAGCCATGGGTATTGTTCTGATGAATTGAGTGTCCATGTGTGTGGCTTCTCTACTGGTTATGTCTCAATGTACCCATCATTTGCTACATCCTCTCTGGGAATTTTTTGTTTTACCTCCTCAACAATCAGTTCTCCCTTATGTACTCTTCTCTTTTAGAGTCATGAGAGTGCCCATAAATTCACTAGTCATTGTGAATGCATGACCCAATCCTCAATGATCTTGTTGGCTCCCCCACAGCTGGTCAAGATCGTGCTATGATACCACTGTAATATTACTAATTGGAATTTAGCAGCTAATACCAAGCAATGGACTAAGAACAATAAATAAACTAAAACTCATACACAATAATTAAAATACCAAAATGTCCAACAACACAATCTGATCCATTTTCTTAATTTTATGATAAAAGAGTACACAAAATGAGTTGAATTTTTGGAACCTGGGCTTGCTATGCAAGTTATGCAAACCCCATGTAGTACAACTATGATCTAGAGGAAATACTAGCCCAAATTGGTACTATGCACTACCTAGAAAATTACTACTACTGCTATAGGAATGAAATTGAATATTCTACCCTAAAGAATGCTCGAATCACCTTGAAATTGCAACCACAAACTCCCCTCCAAAACCCCAGAAATACCCATTAATGGTTTGGCCCAAATCCAAGCCAAAACTGAGCCCACCAAGTGATGTAGACTCAACAACTAACTAGCAATTCGCCTTGCTATAAGAATGAAGATTTCAGGCTCGAATATTGCTCGAAATATTCTATAAAATTAGCCACAGACTCGTCTCAATAAACCCACAAAAAGTTAGAAAGGGTTTGGGCTGAATCCAAAATGCCTCGGTGACCCCAATAAATGTGTATGGTTCTAACTAGCTGGAAAAATGCCGTGTAGAAATAATTATGTTATACAATGCCAATCAATTACTATAAAAATCTCCTCCAAGCCCTGCAAATCACTCCAAGCCTCTTTATTTCTCCTTAGCCCGAACTTCCAAAATCTCCCTGTCAAAATGTATGCATAGTAGTTATTCAAAAACCCCTTAAATAAATAAATTCGGCCCTCCAAAATGCAATTGGAATTTAACAGCTAATACGAAGCAATGGATTAAGAACAATAAATAAACTAGAACTCACACACAGTAATTAAAACACCAAAATGTCCAACAACTCAATCTAAGCCATTTTTACTAATTTTATGATAAAAGAGTACATAAAATGAGCTGAAGTTTTGGAACTTGGGCTTGCTATGCAAATTATGCAAACCCGATGTAGAAAAATTATGATATGGAGGAAATTCTGGCCCAAACTAGTACTGTGCACTACAAAGAAAATTACTACTACTGCTGTTGGAATGGAACTGAATATTTTACCTTGAAGAATGCTCAGATCACCTTGAAATTGTAGCCACAGACTCCCCTCCAAAACCCTAGGAATACCCAGAAATGGTTTGGGCCAAATCCAAGCCAAAACTGAGCCCACCAAGTGATGCAGACTCCCCATCTAACTAGAAATTCACCCTACTATAAGAGTGGGGATTTCAAGCTCGAATGTTGCCCGAAAAATTCTATAAAAGTAGCTGCAGACTCCTCTCAATAAACCCACAAATATCTAGAAAGGGTTTGGGCTAAATCCAACATGCCCCTATGACCCCAAGAAATGTGTATGGTTCTAACTAGCTGGAAAAACGCCCTATAGAAATAATTATGCTATACGAGGCCAATCAATTACTATAAAAATCTTCACCAAGCCCTGCAAATCGCCCCAAGCCTCTTTATTTCTCCTTAGCCCAAACTTCCCAAATCTCCTTGCCAAAAATGTATGTGCAGTAGTTGTCCACAAACCCCTAAAATAGATTTTCATCCCTCCAAAATGCAACACTCTCGGCCTTGCAAATCACCAAAGAAAAAATCGCCCTCCCAATGGATAAATCTCTGCAAATTCTTCAGTCAAAACTCCACTATTTTCTAGCTTCTCTCAGCCCCTTCGAATTTCCTTCTGCACCCTAAGAGAAGCACGCTCCAGCTAGAAATGGTCTGTAATATATCTCCTAGAGAAGCCCTGAGATGGACTCCTTCTTACTCCCCTAGGGCGACAATCGAAGTTCACCGGAGGTAGAGGTGGAATTACCACTCAGAAATTCCTTGTGTTGAACAACACAGTTGTCTTGGCTAAGCAGCTCAAGAGAACTAATATTGAAATTGTAAAATGACTAAAGATCCCCCAAATGAGAGCCTCCTTGCTCTATTTGTAATTGTTGGCCTCTCTCTCCCTTACTGGTCCCCACATTCCACTAGTTCATCCCCTTTCTTTTTCTCTCTCTTGCTCCATAAGTGTGCACTCCCTTTTTGTCTCTCTTGTGGCCCCCACCTACCAATGAGATGCAATCTTACCTTTTCACCCAAGCTCCTCAAGTCGAAATCATATGTAAAACTCGAACTACAAAATTGTGTTATGCTTAGCACCTCCCCAATAAACTTTTTTAATCTCCTCAAATGAAAAATCCAAATTGGGTATATTACAACATTCCTTAAGAAGTCACAAATAAGCCTGGATTAAATTCTTGAAGTTGTTTTCTGACCAACCGAGCCAACTTCCTTGACATGCATTGATGAGATGTTATTGGGGTAGTGGGGAGAGAGGACAATTCCCATTCCCTGTCACAAATCGAGGATATGGTCGAGTGACCTCTTAGAGTCATAAGAGAGGTAGGGAAGAAGGATGACTCCTTAAGAAAAAAGGATACAACAAAATAAAAGTTTGTTGTAAATATTATGAGAGGATGGACATATAACAAGAGACAAAAGAAGAAAACACACAATTGAGAACACTTACATTGGTTCTTGTGCATTAATTCTCTCAAACATCTTCACTGAACGATAAAGGTCATTCAAGGCCATTTCTGAATTGCATGGAATTATGGAGTAATGATAATATTAAATGGAGCAAGCATGGAGCTAATTGCAAAGCCCCGTGTTTGAAGTGAACTATTCTGAATCGAGTGATATTCCCTATGAATTTGTTTGAGGCCATTAGATGAGTAGTGTAAGTCTATGCGGTAAATGGGAGGCTTAGTGGATGACTGAAACACTATGCTATTTGTTTTATATATGATAAACCAACCAGATAGGGAAATATGAGTCATTGTGGTGCTTGTGGAGTAGATCATAAACCACCTGGGCATAGACCCCTATGGTGCTTGTTATGGAAAGAAAACGGATAAATCACTTGTAAAGTGGATTCAATCTGCTACACTCAACATTACCCCATCTAAACCTTGGGTGAATCCCTATGAATGAGATCAGATGAGTGAGTGGGTCACTATGGTGCTTACTACCAGAGAAAAAATTATAAACCAACTAAATAGTGGATTCTGTCTCCCAAGTGTATGACCAAGCAATTGGTGTAAATTTTCCTTGAGAAAGTAACCACTCAAACATTGGATCAAACTCAGGGGTGGTCAGTTGCAAGAAAGTTGTTGTGCAACTGGAATATGGTTGGGTAGAGAGTGGAAGTACCTCCTTCAATTGTTAGTCATATTAACATACTTAGATAAGTCTATTGCAGTTATATATTGAGTTATGAGCAATGATGTTTCATGAAATGCATACATTTGGTATGAGCTCTTATATATGCCTAAATGTTATTGAATGTCTGAATGATAGAGGTCATTTCTATATTCATGTTTGATATGTTTTTTATTTGATAAATGACTAAACTATGTTGTGCAATGTTGTGATCATAGTTGATATATAAAATGCATACTTATACTTGCTCATTGGACTGCTATAGATGAGGAATGGTATAGCTTATTGGCTTGCCTAATTTATATAGTTTACTAGAGGGTTTGTAATTCCCTATGTATTGATATTAGATCTCATATACATATAATATATTATATATATATATATATATATATATATATATATATATATATATATATATATATATATATTTATTATATATAGATTATATATATTATATATTTGTGTGTGTGTGTGTGTTTCTAATTGATTTAACTAGCCTATAAGAGGTTGCAAAGTTGGATTTAATTAATAATCTCTTGGTGTGGTTTTTTTGAAAAACTATGAAGTTTCTTGTTGGAGATTTCCCCCTTCTTTCTGAAATCACATAATGAGTGTCATGGCCACCAGTAACATGTACTAGATATCAAGTAGAATTTTAGGTTCAGGACTTCGGTCCTTATGCCTCAGAAACCATGAAATTTTGTGTTAGGGTTGTTGCCCCTTGCCTTGAAAAATTCCCCTTCTTCCCTTTCTCTTTGTGCATCATCAAAATTCAGGGACCCAGGGAATCTAAGGTTGGAAAGGGCTAACACTTTTGTGAAGGTCCAGATTTCTCCAAGGATGAAGCACTCTCTAAGTGGATTTGGATCCAAGGATTTAGGGGTGGTGAAGGAATACACATTGACAAAGGCTTGCATGTGACTTAGTCCAATCCTAGCTTCCTAGCCTTAAGGAAGGGTGTTCATTGTATAAATCTTGTGAGTCCTATGTTGGTTTTGATACATAAGAAATCAATTTGGGATTTGGGATCTAGCTGTGGCGAGAGCATACACCTTTCAAGGGCATAGATAGGACTTGGGTTGGACACCATTTTAGATTCCATTCATCGCTAGAGGACTAGTCCACTGACGGAACACGATCCAACAAAACCTTGTCACCAACTATTTAGGGATGTATTGATTAAGGGGTGGTGAGGGATAACAAAAATTCAAAGGCGCAAATATGACATGGGCTATATATAATCCACATAATGACCTAGTGTTCTTTGGAATTCTCATGATGTAGTTGTGGTATTACATTGTGGGTTAAATCGAGGCCATGTGGAAATCCATTGTTGAAAGGGAATCTTATAAATGGAAAAACTTATAAGAAACATAAATTTCAATCTAGGAGTTAGATTGAGGTAAAAATCATGTCACTGGAAAGTTTTTTATGAGCTAAACACATCAATGACATTTTTTTAAGATTTGAAAAATTTGAGAAAAATGTGGTTGTGTAACCCCATATTCATAATAGACATTGGAGACAGGGTCAAAGTAATAAAGTAACACCTCCCATAGCCTAAGACTAGACAGAGTGGTGGGTGGGTGGTTATAGAGTGGTATCGAAGCTCGGGTTCGACACTTGAATTGTATGAGCCCTAGAAGATATTAAATAAAATTATTGAGGATAAAATTTAGATCATTGATACATATTGGTATCAGACCTATGTTCAACATTGAACCTGAAGGAACTCACACGCAAAGAACAAAATTTAATATGATAAATTAACTATTAGGTGTATTGATTTAAGCCTATAGATGATGTACTTGTTTGTTTGGATATAATATTGATATATTCTTTTATCTCTTATCATGTGTAACTGACATGTATTGTGATTGTGTGAACAAATTCATATCAACATGATTGGTGCTGAAATGTCAAGGTTATGCATTATATTTTATTAGCTAATAATTTTTTGTGTGTGACAACACATAAGAAGACATAATTTACAATGGGAAATTGAGGAATGAGAAGTAGAATGGTACAACACAACATGGCCCAAAGGCATCATGACAAGGAAGAATAATTTGTGGGAAATAGGTCAGAAGGAAATTCCCTTGATTGGATGGATACCCTTAGGAGCTTAAGAGTTGAATTGAGGAATTATGAAGCAAACGATGAAAATATTTTTAGAGATAAATAAAGGCAAGTAGAGGAGAATCTAGTGATTTTGTAGAGCTTGAAGAATAGGTTTCTAGAGTTTTATCCACAATATTGATTTTGTATTGATGTTTTAATTCCAGAAAAGGACCCATCATCACAATAAATTTAGGTTTACAAAGAAAAAAACAATATGATCCTCGTGCTAGCTATTTGGGAAGGCATAAATCCAAGAAAATTCCATCTGAAATTTAGAAGAATGTATTGGAAACCAATAGGGAAAAAGGTATCAATTCAAGGAAGAAGCACAAACAAACAAGTGAAGTCATAGTGAGTGGAGAAACACCACTTAACAATCTACAAAGAGAGGAACACATCCATGGCCATCTTTCTAGTGCTACAAATAGAAGACACCACTAGCAAAGGAGGACTAAGAAAAGCATAATGTCATAAGAGATCAAGACGAAATATCCTTCTACCTTTGATGGAGAAATTAAGAAGTGTGAAGAATCAAAGGATTGACCATTGGGCTTGAAGCAATACTTTAGAGTTGATGACTACTTTGAAAATATGAAGTCCTACGAGGCTATTTTCAACTTGAAAGGAAAAGTTGATATATGGTGGGAAGATCTGACAAAAGTCAAAGGCATCAGATAAAAGGAGATGACATGGAGTAGATTTGAGAGATATTTCCAGGAAAGGTATCTTTCTAAGAGGTACGAGGACAACAAAATTAAAAAATTTCATAAGCGCAAGCTAGAACAAATCACCTTGGATGCTTACACTAAAATATTTCTGGAGCTACTAAGGTGGGTTCCCTACATTAGGGATGAGAAGGTAAAGATCCAAAGATACCTTAGTGGGTTACGATAGTCCTACCAAGATAGGATGAATTTGATAAACCAAGGACGTTGGAGGACACCATTAGGAAGGTCAGATATTGCTTGATAAGTCCAAGCATAAGGCCAAATTTTGGGTAGATCAGAGAAACAAAGATGAAACTAGTTTTAGAGGGAAATAACCAAAATCGTTAGGACATAAGAAAATGGGGGAAAATGTCAAGTTCACCACACATTCTTAAGGTGTATTCTGATGGAATTTATCCACTTCCAATAGAGATCAAACTATCAAATTAGTAAGAGAAGAGGATACGAATCCCAAGAGAAATCCATTATAATGTTGGGGATGTGGGGAAAACTACAATCTAAAGGACTGTCCTCACCAATACTAGAACACTAAGTAGTTGTATATTGTCCAAGAAGCAACAATGATGAACAATGTGTCTCAAAGCGTACCTCATATTTATGAAACATTGGGAAATAGGAATGAAAATCATGAAACATCGGCGATCAGAATGAAAGGTATGGTCTCCAATCAACCTCATTCAATTTTAATTGATCCATGTTCAAATTTGAGTTATATTAGCCTAAAAATTACAGAGATGTGTGATTTGTAAATGAATCCTAATGAAGCCTGCAAGAAGAGGGTGATTGATTGTGTGGAAATGTGTCACAAGGATCTAGGTGACATGCTCATAACAAGCACCCTCAATGTGTTGTTGTTCGGTTCATATGACATATTGATGGGTATGGATTGGATGGCAGCTCATGGAAACAAGTTGGATTGCTACAAGAAGTTGTTGGAGTGCCTCAATGATGAAGTCGAGGAAGGAACACCATAAGGAGTGAGAAAATTGGTTTTAATCTGACATGTTTCAATGCTACAAGAATATAAATTAAATTGGAAGGGGTGTGCCATATTTATGATCTAAGTGACTGACTAGTATAAAATAAATCACTGAATTCAAAATTGAAGATCACCCCATTTTGAAGCAATAGTACTAATTTTTAGGATCTTCTAGTTTGATAATTACTTCCAATTATTTTTTATTAATTCATCTTGTGTCACATACATCATTAAGAAATTATACAAATAAAATCTCAATAGTAAAATGATAATGACAGTAGGATCATGAAGAGACAACCAAACATAAGAGACACAAGAAATTTACCCTCGGAAATCCCAACCTCGGGAAAAAAAACCAACAACCTTCTCTTAGAGAATTTTTTTAATTCAATAAGAGATACAATCTGATCTTCCAATAAAAAACAAAGCCAAACTGACCACAAACATACCCAAGTTAAACCTAGTCAACCAGAGACAAATTTGGCCCGGTGAAATAGTCTCAGAAATGTATTCAACATGATCTCATAATTTGGTCAATTGTGCCATAAATAATTTCAGCCTACCTAAGGAAACATTGATATTCCTTAGAATAGACTTCATTTTGCCTCAAATGACTTCAGGTTTCCATAGAATAAACTTAGTATACTACCTCATAGAACTCCCACATTTGAAAAAAGAAGAAGTAAGTGATCCATATTTTTTTTGTTTCCAGAGGAGGAAGAATTTCCTTTATATAGTGAATTAATGAGCCCAAATGGGTGTGTCTATATGTTGGGTTGATTTGACCTTTTGGAGGAGCCAACTTGACTTTTGGGGGAAATAACAATTTAAATTTAAATTTTAAATTTTCTTCTTTTCATTTCCCTGTTAGGGGATGACTCGTAGTAGCTTTGAATATTGAACACAAATATCCAAAAAATCAACACTCCCTATTTCCTAGGGAGGTATTCACTTTGAATTCTTTAGATGTATCCCATTGTTGAAAAATTCTCCATCCCAAGTAAAGGTTGAAATATTTTTTTTATGTTGATGAATCCATCCACCTCGTGTTCTATTGCAAAACCATGTGGAAAGAATCATGCAAAGGAATCTAGTCACCCACTAGACACATCCCCTTTGAAAATGGATCTAGTTACCCGCTAGCCAAATGACTTCTAGGGTCCCATGGGCCTTTTGGCCTTTTGGGGTCAAGACTAGTCCTTGTTTCACCAATCCACCAAGTTTCCACTTGGAATCAGGCAGCCCTTGACACATGGTAAAACCACGGGCCCATTTACCATTCCCACATTTTGTCACTTGTTATTCAATGAAAAATCACTTACCCAATGCTATAAGAACACACTCAACCCACTAGTCAAATAGCCATTGGAAATATGGTTAGATAACCCCTTTCCTAGGGGAGCACACTGAGCCTTGATGTTATCTCGGCTAATCTCCCTAGCCACATTACATGGCCCTTGGTCAATATCCATGACCTATCAATATCCCAACATAGGGAAAATCATCGCACCTTGATCATACAATGTCAACACTCCCTTTAACCAAGGGAATCATTCTTAATCACTCCAAGCTTGTCCTTAACATATACAAACTTCTCCCTGAGACAAAGACTTTATGAGAATGTCAGCAATCCTGCTAGTTTGTATAAATGCATTGGAGCCTCACTGCTCCCTTTTGTACCATCTTCTAGATGTGGTGGTACCATGATCTCGATGTGCTTTGCCCTATCATCATAATCATATCCTATGCCTATTCGAACAATCCTACGAATAATTTATGAAGCCACACAATTTCACAACTCGCCAAACTATCTGCAATATACTCAATGTCTATAGTTCTCTGAGTGTGATAGATGTATGCTTCCTACCCAAGTATAATCCAAACTAAATTATCATCGTGATGTTCTCTTCCTATATTCAGCTCTAACCAACTTTAATCTTTATATTCTTTCAACTTTACTTTATCATTTTTGACATGTACTATGTTGGTACCTCAACACATGTTGCGCTGCATGCTTCGACACAACCGTCTAAAATTGCTTGACACTAAAGCAGATCTTGCTGTAGAAATCTTGGATACTCCCTCTACCACTTAGCTTCTTCAAATTGGTAACCATGGGAGTGGTCATGGACTAGTTGACCATCATCCCAAATATATGGAAAATAATAATATGCTTCCTTTGACCAAGGAAAAGATCACCTATATTTTGCCATAATTCTAGTCCGAAGAAGTAATGTATCCAACCAATATCCTTCATCTCAATCTCAGAGGTTAGATCCCTCTGACATTGAACCAAGGCTTCCGTGGTCATGTCAACTACTCCCTCTATCACAAAAGCAAATCCTCTTCCATTACCACTTCCACTGTCACGGGAGTCCTTATGCTTTCATCAGAAATAAGATATATATAATAGCAAGGTCCACCAATTCTAATAAGATATCCATCAATTTAAGAATATGAAACCCAAGGTTTGTAGAAAACCTTCTGTAATACGAAAACATGAGATTCCCTGTCATGTACCTCAAATCCATGAGGTATCTCTACATACACTTATTCTTCCTTAATTAATCCATTAAGGAAAACAATCCCTGCATCCACCTGACGTAATTTCCAACCGATGACAGAAGCAATGGAAATAATTATTCTAACATAAGTATACTTGACAATTGGATCAAATGTATTCACATATTCCTCTCCCTCTTTCTAGAAGAATCCTCACAATTCTTGCTTTGTATTTCTTTTTGTTGCCATTTATCACATACTTTATCTTGTAATACCACTTGGAACTCACCATTGTCTTCTCTTCAGAACACTTTTTCCCATCATGGCATCCTTCAGACTTGCTGGAATTTTTGCTTTCTCTAAACTAGGAGCTTTTCTAATCAATAGGAATGGTTCTATATGTCAATAAAATTTCTCCCTCTTGGACACAAATCACTCTGGGAGAATCCCCTTTCCACAAACTTTACTTCGTTCTTTCAATACTTTTATATGTTACAAGAACCTTGACATTATTTATGATGTACTTGCAATCCTTACTAGGAGGTCATGGAAGAAACAATTATACCCCAGCAAAAGAAATAAAGACAAGAGGCTAACTAATAATAAAGCAATAATAATCAAGGAAGAGAGATATATATAGTACTTATCATTGAGGATTGAAGGGAATTTCTTAGCTCCATCTTGAACCTTTCCTTCTTACAGAAATCATAAAAATCCATCATCATTTTTGTCCTTGTAATCAAACATTAATGTAAATTAATTGCATTTCCTTCCTTGTATGAGTTAGGTTTTCTTTGTTTAGCATAATCATCAATTTTCAATTCTTTGGGTCTAGATCTAGGGTTTTGTCCATAAACCCTAGCGTTTTCTTAATTATAACCTATAATATTTTTCTAAGGTTTACAAACCCTAGGACAACCAATTCTTCCAAGAAGTTGTTCATGTTATTACTTCTCTTTCTCTATGTGAGGGAGCCTTTCTTCTCAACTCCATTATCCTCTGGGATAACTGTCTTGAATCAAATCAAATTGATCATATCTCAAATGCTTGAAGGAAAAATATTCCATATACTAATCCTCTCTAGAAATAACTAGAATCAAGAAATGACACCCTAGTGCCACCAACATATCTTCACCAATAAAATCATAATCACAATTGTAAAATGCAAGGCATATTTTGCATACTTGAAAAGAACCCTTACTCAGACATCAAGATATTTCCACTGCAGTACAAGATATATGGCATTAGAGGCTTAGATCTTTGTAACTGTAAACTCTAGTTTTGAACACATATCTTGCAGTATAATGTGACCAAAGAAAATGTCCCTACATTTCACATAATATTTCAGGATACCAAATGTTCTCGGCACAAGTGTATGGAACATACTTGGTCCATCTCCCTTAGCAGGCCTTATCGAACTTTTGAACTATTATCCAAATTAAAAACTATGAGGATGTCAGGTGGTTTATATGATATAAAACAACAAATTTTCATTCATTGGTTGTAAGGAAATGACCTTACAACATCCTCCTACAAGTACTTCGAAATTTTTTTATTCAAGGCATACCCTTAAGGTCTTTTAGGGTTTAAAAATGTTAAGGCAAAGAAGCCTATCAAATATATCATGTGGAAATTCTTCTTTGTTGTAGGAAATACAAATGGGACAATTTCTAAAATTCATATGCAACATAACTGAGTGTCCAATACCATGAGTGGAAGATATTGTTCCATAAAATCCTGAAGCCTCTGCATATGTGATGATTTTATCAACAAGGTAATTACCCCTTCAAATTTCATGTCATAATACTTGAACTCACTCTATCAATGTATCCTAAATATATAATAGCAAAGTGTTAAGAGTGCTCTCTTCAGAAAGGGCAATGATCTCACTCTTCATTTTAGTTTTAGCTACATTAATGTGTAAAGGGTATACTCTAGCATGAGATTCCAAACATCCCTGCATTGTAGTGAACTTGGATTGTGATATGATGTGTTTGCATATTGACTTTATTGACTTCTAACTATTGTTGAGTTTATAGAGACAAAGTCACATATTTTTCCAATAAGAATACTTCTTAGCGAGGACCATTAAATGGTAGTCCTACTTCTTTAGTCTAATGGATGAAATAATCTTCCTTTAGCCTGATTATATGACTTGGTATGAGGTTTTATGTCCCTTTGAATTTATAAATACAATTTTGAATTTAAAGGCATTAGTCAAATCCCTCTTTCCATGACCTTTTTGCAAACAAATTTAAGCAAAGGACAACTTTGCTAACTTTTCCATTTACTGAGACACTTCAAATAAAGGCACTTCAAATTAGACTAAATAAGGCATTTTGGGCCTTTAACATATGGATAGAGACCCTTTTGACGAAGAACTTAGGGCTACGACCCTATTCCTATAATCTTCATCTTCTTTAAAATCATAAGCAAAGATTAGACTAGGGCTTCCTCCAGGGATGAGAATGGCTAGGGATTCTTCAAGGATACTCTTTCATCCTAGCTTTGATACTGTGTTGATTTTTAGGATCTTCTAGTCTGATAATTACTTCTAATGATTTCTTTATCTATTCATATTGTGTCATTGTTGGCCTACAAACAATACCCCTACATTTTTGGGCAAAATGTAGGGCTCCCCACTATAGATTTGGAAAATTTTCCCCTTTCCCGCATTTGATTGGCTAGTGATTGCCTCTCTTATCCTCATTATATGGATTTTTAGCCTCTCAACTCTCCAAGGTTTGATCATGTCTTCACGCACTTCTTGTTTCAACCCTTGGTCTTATTTCTTTTGTTTCTTGGACCTGCAGTGATTTTCCACGTTATTTTTTTGGATTTGGATATTTGATGGTTGCCCCATTTGGTCATAATATCCCACAACTCTTGATTGCACTAAGTTCACTTCACTTTATTTGATGATTTCCTTTTGACAATTTTTCTATGAATCGATTTTAGCGCATTCCAGTAACAATTTTAAGGTTTGACTTCTTTCATAATTTTAGTACCTTACTTCAAATAGCTTTATCCTTAAGATTGTCTTGCAAGTTCTAGTTCAACTTGGTTTTCACTTAGTGTTTTTACAATTCGTGCCCCTTGTAAATTATGTAATGATATGTGAAATATATTTTATATAAATAATACAAACTAAGTATTTGATATATATATATATATATATACAAGAACAATTATGAGATTTCATTAACTGAATGGCTAATAGCCACAAATTCGGTTACAAGAGGAAGAATAGAATTCAACATGGCTGTCGACCAGAAGGGAGAGCTCTCTTGCTGCTTTTAGTTTCCTTTTTTTACATTTGGAATATTGAGCTTTGGCAGCTAGTCTCCCGAGCTGAAAGATACAAACAAACTGCTACAATAAGAAGCAATAAAACATGGTTCTTTAAGGTATTGGGTCCCAAAAGGTTTCCTTGTCTCTGAGAATTGTGATGGCATCCAAGTGAACTGCTTTATTTGCCTCTATATCTGCCTCTTTGTTATTGATTCTTAAGACATGAAAGTAATTCAACTTTAGAGACTTGGCCGTCTTTTTGATCCTTGCAATAATCCTTGTGAGATGCAGATCTGTAGGCTTGGAATTATTCACCACTGTACTTATGATTACCTGGGAATCTCCAAAAATGTTAGCCTCCTCAATTCCTAGCTCTTGAAGGAGTTTGACACCTTGGAAGAGGGCCATCGCCTCAGCTTGTATACTTGAGGAGTGGCCTAATTCCCAAGCAAATCTGAGTAGGGGAGAACCTTGTAGATTGATGATAAAGCCTCCCACGCCAGTGATTCCAGGATTCCTTTTTGCATCCCCATCAAAGAAGAGAGAGGGAAGAGGTTGGTTGGACAACCAGAGCTAGAAGTCCTCTTCGTTTTTCCTGATTTTCCATTCTTTGAGGGATGGAGGGGGGCAACTCTTTTTTGGAAATTTAAAGTTGAGGACAGATCCTAAATCTCTGTCCTGTTGATTTAGCTTTATGTCATCCCCTTTGCCTGCCAGCCACTCAGCTAGTTGGGTTTTCATTGAGTTGGCAACTAGTCTATAGTCCTGTTCCTTGCTTTGGAAAATTCTTCTGTTTCTTTCCAACCACACTTGCCAACTAATAAATTTAGGTAAAGCACTCCATGCTGCTTTGATAGTTTTGTTTTTTGGGGATGAACCTGGATATCTGGTCATCCAGCCTGCAAACAGATCCTGAATCGAGGTGGGGAAGTCAAACTTGAAGCTCCAAGCCTTAAGAAGATCATGCCAAATGGAGGTTACAAAAAAATTTGCACTTGATAATGAGGTGAAGGACGGTTTCTGAGTTTTCTTTACACATCATGCATCTAGAGGGGCCATGGATGCCTCTTTTCTGGAGTCTGTCTTCTGTGAGGATTTTTTGATGGCAGAAGAGCCAATAGAAGAAATCAATTTTTGGGATTGATGGGATTTTCCATACCCAACCCAGGGGGCCGGATTGGGGGGCACATGGGGGCGTTCCAGCCACTTGATATACCCCTGAGCCACTATGTAGCCTGTGCGCATTGAGCCCTAGCCTTTCCTGTCCATCCTGCGCACGTGAATGGGAGCCAACGCCTGCAATTTCGAGTAGAATGAGCTCAGCACAGAAGACAGTGCGGGAGGAACAGGGAGCTGCTTCCAGCTTGCCCAAACATCATCTTTCCAGATAGACATGTCTAGGGGTGATTTTAGGGGCGAATGTTCGCCCTTTGGCGAAATTAAGGGGTTTTAAATTTTTAGTGGGCGAATATTTTGTATCATAGTACATTTTTACAAATCACCTCAAATAGCCCACCTTTATTTAAGGGAGAGGGTAAAAAAGGTAAATTTAGCCCTTGAAATTAGGAGTTACAACCTTCCATTCGCCCATTTTCAAGAATAGGTTTTATTTAAGTGAATCCACTCGCCATTTTCAAAATAGGTTTTATTTAAGTGAATCCTATGGGCCAAAGGCCCAAATACCATATTTATAAAAGAGGTATGGTAAATTAATAAAAATAAAATAAATGAGAGGTATGGTAAATAAATAAAGCATTTTTTATATTTATTCTGTAAGTCACCTTATATACATGCAAGGGTGTAAACAAATAAAAATATAAGTAAAGTGGAGGTATGGTAAATAAATAAAAATATAAATAAACTAGACGCAATGGTAAATATAATAAAACCTCTTTTTATATTTAGTCCATAACCCTCGTTCTATTTAATGAAGCTCAAGAAGAGGTTTTATTAAGTGAAATCCTATGGGCCAAATACCATATTTGTAAAAGAGGTATGGTAAATTAATAAAAATATAAATAAGCTAGAGGTATGATACACAAATAAAACATTTTTTTATATTTATTCTATAAGTCACCTTGTATTTATGAATGGTATGGTAAATTAATAAAAATATAAATAAACGAGAGGTATGGTAAACAAATAAAACATTTTTTTATTTTTTTACATTAATACCATGCAAAAAAAATTATTAACGCTAATATTAGTATTAATAAAAATAAAAATGACACAAGGTATTGACCCATGGTATTCACCATTCACTTGGAATGTAGCCTATTTAAATGGGGGAATTAAACTAGAATAGATCCATCTTTAGTCTGGATCTACTAACCCCCGAAAGGTATCAAATATCGTGATATGAAAACTAGCATAGAGTGAAAAAATATTTGATCCCTCTCGGGGCTTGGTGGATCAAGAGTAAAATGGATGTTGTAATTTAATGTATGTTAAACATTTTAGCTTGGTTAAAATAAAAAATAAAATAAAAACAACTATTAATTTTATTAATTTTTATAAATTACTAATAGTAATTTTTAAGCTTCAGGTTTATGATAACCCATGGTATTGACCCATGGTAATCATTTCATGTGAGCATATACTATTTAAAGGGGAAATTCTATCATCTTAGATCCATCTTAATTCTGGGTCTACGAAGTGCTCAGAGGGATAAATAGATTTCATCCCCCTAAGAGTGGTAGATGTGGAGTTAAGATGGATATAGGTTGGTTTTTATGATAATGAAGATATTAAATAGACTTAGGAAATTATATTGTAAAAACATCTTAAGGTGAATGGTTAAAGCATAGACATTGGACAAGTATATTTGTATACTTCTGTTTTAAACTGAAACAAATCCAGGGCTAAAAGGAATGGATTGATTGCACTAGTCATCCTTCTATAACTTTCCAACATATGCTGGAGTAAACAGATTGTAATTTGGGTAATTTTTCTAATTGCAAACGGGAACATACTTGTGTATTGGCAGGGTGGTTACGAGGTCCCTAGAAGTGGAGTAAACAGATTGTAATTTGGGTAATTTTTCTAATTGCAAACAGGAACATACTTGTGTATTGGCAGGGTGGTTATGAGGTCCCTAGAAGTGATGAATTTGAATTTTTCTTGGTTTTATATATAGTATTAGGTTTTTTCTCATGCTTTCTGTGAATGGCACGGGTGAATTTTGTCTTACACCCACTAGATTATCGATATGTAATTTCGGGAATTTTGATTTCAAAATATATTTTAAAGAAATGCAATGATTTCATTTGTGTATTCAATAAACACAAGATTTTATAATTAAGTAAAATATTCGCCATGCCTGGTGAGAGATTCGCCAAGAAATTATATATACATATCATATTATTGATAATATCGCCTTCCATTTTTCCTATATACCATGGAGATTCGCCCATTTATTATACATGTAAATTTGGGGGGGTTCTTAAAATTTTCCCTGGACACGTCCCACAGAGTGTTTATATTATGCTCAGAAGTCCAACGCCTTAGATCTGTCATGCCTCTCAGCTCAACCAATGGAGGTCTGCCCAGAATGTTGTCCATCCACAAATGAATCCATTTTCCATTACCTGGGATCCGGTATGCATAGTTGCTTATCAACGGGCCTATTTTGTTAATGAATAAACTGAGAGGAGTTCTGTATTCATTTTTTGGATGATCCAAGCATCTGAGCCTCGTACCTGTAAAACATTTTTTCCACGGAGCTATCTGGACCCAACCTGGGTTAGGAGCTATGATTTTCCATAATATTTTGGCTCCCATAGCTAGATTTTGGGCTTCGAGGTCTTTGAAATTTATTCCTCCCTCATAAATTGGTTTGGTGACTGTTTCCAAATTAACTAAGGAGATCCTCTTCTCATTTTGCTTGCCTCCTTTCCAGAAGAAATGTCTGATTTGTTCCTCCATTTTTTTGATGATACCCACAGGTGCTAGGAGGACTGAGAATTTAAACAATGGCAAACTCCTCAACACTGCTTTGATTAGCACTGATTTCCCTGATAAACTGAGCCAAGAAGCTCCCCATGCTTGCATTTTGGATTTGAATTTTTCTAGTTGTGGGTGCCAGTCCTTGCTCAGGGCCCTCCTGTGGAAAATTGGCAGCCCAAGATACTTAAGTGAAGACCAGGAGACAGAGGTTGCGAATCCTAGGCATCTGGCAATTGAATTTGCAGTCGTAACAGTGGTATTCCAGCAGTAAATATTACATTTGTCCTTGTTTAAAACGCTGCCTAAGACCTTATTGTATTCATCCAGAACTTCTTTGAATTTTATAGTTGAGCGAAAAGAAGCAGCCCCCAGCAATATTGTATCGTCCGCGAAGAGGGAATGATTGATATTTTTTGCCCCTCTTGCAATGCACAAGCCAGCGATTTCCTGCTCTTGCTTCTTTTTATCTAAGTTGAAACTGAGAGCAGAGGCCTAGAGGATGAATAATAGGGGTGAGAGAGGACACCCCTACCTCAGTCCTCTAGAGGCTTTGAAGAACTCCACTGCTCTACCATTCACCAGGGGGGCTATCCAAGGTTCTGAAATGCATGCTCTGACCCAATTGATGAAGTTTTGTTCGAACCCCAGTTTGTGAAGCACATCAAACAAAAATTTATGCCTAACCCGATCAAATGCATTAGCAAGATCTAATTTAATAGCCATACCTTTTTCCTTTCGATGAAGACTGGAGTGGATTGCCTCTTGAACCAGCACGAAGTTATCTACTAGTTGTCTATCTGAATGAACCCTCCTTAAATGTCAGGGATGATTTTGGGTAGAATTCTTTTCAGCCTGTTAGCTATCACTTTGGTTATGACTTTGTACCCAATATTGCATAAGGAAATTGGGTGGAATCTGCTGAAAGAGTTTTCTCCTTTCTCTTTGGGAATGAGGGCAAGAAAGGTTGAATTTGTACCTCCTCCAATCTTCTGGCAGTCTTGGGACCTTTGAATCATTTTGAGAAGCTCCTTCTCCACGATCTGCTAGCAAGTTTGTAGAAACCTGGCCGTGAAACCATCGTGTCCCGGGGCTTTGTCAGGATCCATTGCGAAAAGGGCCTCCTTCACTTCCTTGTGTGTGATTTTTCTCTCAAGGATTTGATTCATTTTGGTGGTGATGAGGTTAGGGACAACGTCCAACAGGCTGTCGTTATGCTCATCTGAAAGTTCCTCCCTGTACAGCTTCCCAAAGTGCTCCGAGGCTACCTTTTTTATGCATGCAAAATCCTTCAAGACATTGTCTTCTTCTTTTATTTTCGTGATGGAGTTTCTCCCTTTCCTGGCTTGGGCTTGTTTATGGAAAAAGGAGGAGTTTTTATCACCTGATTTTAGCCAGAGACTTTTGGACTTGAGCCTCCAATATTCCTCTTCTGCCAGGCAGGCCTTATGGAAGCTTTGTTGAAGCCTAGCCTCCTTTTCCAACTCTTCTTTTGTAATTTCCACTGTTTCAAGATGGTAGTGCTGATTCTCAAGCTCGGTTTGGATTTTTTTCCTTTGCACAGTAGGATTAGGAAGGGTCTTGGCCCAATTTTTTAGCATGGATTTGACTCTTTTGAGTTTTTCCTCCCACACGAAGAAGGCGGATCCCTTGACTGGGACTTTCCAACAATCTCTGACCCTGTCCATAAAATTTGCCTCTTTAATCCAAAGAGAACTGAACCTGAAAGGAATAGGCCCCAGGTCTTTGGGGGGCAGCAGTTCCAGACTGATATGCTTGTGATCTAATATGCTGCTATGGAGGATGCGTGATCTAGTCTCTAGTCCAAGGAGTAGGAAGGAACTTTGCACCAGAAATCTGTCCAATCTTGTGGCTATGTGTCCCGGGCCAACCCTCTTGTTTGTCCACGTGTACTTGCCCATAGTTGGCTTGATGTCTATCAGGTCCTAGTCTTGCATGAGGTCTTCCACTGTTTCCCTTGCCAAATCTCTGACGATACTGCCTCCTCTTTTTTCTGACGAGAGAAGGGTGAGGTTAAGGTCTCCGGCTATGATTATATTCTCCAAGTTTTCTATATTTGCCAAATTTTTTATGGCCTCCCAACATGATTTTTTTTCACCTGCATTGTTAGGAGCATATACATTGACCAAACTAATAACTTCTTTAGATTCTAAATGCTGCAGTTTTAACAAAATCCAATGAGTGTTTAGGGACTCAGAGATAAGAGAGAACTTATTTGGATTCCAGAGTGACCCAAGCCCTCCCGAAGCTCCATGGGCAGAGGTTGCATGCGCCCCATCTTTCTTCCATATTTTTCTGCTTGCTTGGAGGAAGGTTGAGTCCTCCAGTTTAGTCTCCTGGATGAGGAGGATATCCAGGGCTTATAGTCTTATTAGAATATTCATTGATTCTTCCTTAGATTTTGAGCCCATTCCCCTACAGTTCCAGGAGGCTATATTCATCATTTATTTTTGCTATGAGGAGCTCCTTTGGAGCTCTGGGTTTGGATCCTCTTTGTCTTCGGGGTTTTTGCTAGCAGTTTCTCTAGCATTGGCTGGCTGCCCTAAAGCTTGTCTTTGTATGTTTCTTTATCTCTTTTTTCCTTTGATGACATTCGTCCTCTTGTAGATCTTCTGGGGGTAGCCTGTGAATCCCCTACTTCCCCTTCTTTCTCTGATTCTTCGGACTCTTGGGTTTCCTCCTCGTCTTCTGATATCTTCTCTTTGGATCTTTCTGGTTCGCTTGTGGATTTAGGAGGTGAGACTACTTTCAGAATTTTTGTTTCTTGAGTGTTCATGATTTCTGATCCAAGGATCTCAAATTTATTCTCTTGACTTTCCATGGGTGGATGCTGAGCAGGGCCCATTTGGGGGACTCTGGAATTAACATTTGCATTCTTCCTGAATGAGGGTTTGGGTCTTTTGGCCTAGGTACATCCTTCTTCCTTTCCTTTTTCCTCTACCCCTTTGGACGAGCAGTCTCTGGCGAAATGATCGTAGACTTGGCACTTCCGACATTTGAATGGCAGTTGTTCATAGTCTAATTTCTGGACATGCGTCCAAGGGCCTACCCTTATTTTGACGGATTTTGGTAATCCAATCTCTAGATCTACCTCCACACAAATTTTGGCGCAGTCATATTGGTCTTTGTTATTAGCCCTGTCTATGAATTTCCCAAGGGTGTTTCTGATATGCTTCAAGGATTCCTAGTTCCAACAATGAACCGGCAGATTGGGGAGCCTTACCCACACTGGGACTGTTGATGGCACATCCACCGCTGGATCGAAATTTGGCGTCCATTTGTTTAAATACAACCCTTGAGGGCCCATGAAGTAGGGGCCATTTCTGAAGATTAGATCCTTGTCTTCTTTTTCTGAGAATTCGAATAACAAGTAGCCCCTTCCGAGGAAGTAAGGTGTAACCTTGCTTTTGATCAGCGAAGCCTAGTTTCTAGCAACCCAGTTCTATGTTGATTTCGGTGAGGGCCAAAGACCTGTAAACTGACCCACCAGAGCGCGATCCACCAAAGATAATGCTACTTGAATCGGGCCTTCAGGAGGAAGAGCGATCTCTGGGATGTCTTCTAATCTTTTCACGAATTTGACGGTTTCCACAGCTTTCTTCTTGGGCAGAGAGGCCAACAAGGATCTGAAGGCCTCAACAGCAGAAGGCATAGCAGTGGAGGAGGGCCCCTAGGGGGGTCTAGCTCCTAAATGGAGAGCAGCAGGACAAAAACCTAGCTGACCGCAGCTAGGAGCTAGAGCTTTCGGCCAAACCCTAGCCGACCACAGCGCGGGGAAGGAGCTCTCTGCGGACCCACCTGGAGGAATCGGAGAGAAGCAGGGGCGGATTCGCGCACAGTCTTCTAGATCCACAGGGTGCAGATCTCGCTTGCAGGGCCGAAGCGCGTAGGGCCAAAAAAACTCAATTTCATTCAGAAAAATAGGCTAACTAAGTATTTGATATTATGAATTATAAATGGGGTTATTATAAAATTTTAATACTTTTAAAACCCATATTCTATACATAATATTTTATAACTTATGGTAATGTATATTTATAGCATTTTTATATATACACTACCAAAAAAAAGAGGAAAATAATATAATTGACATTGTATATAGTGCATATTATAAATACACTAGCAATTGCGCCACATGTTGGAAAGGAAATGTCGTAAGGCATGAGTGCAGGAAAGAGAATATAGATGATAGAAGTAAAAGTTTTATGCAATTTTATTTGTTTATTGGTATTTCAATGTCATTGTGTGTCATTGAGTGGATAACATAGGGAAGAAGATCATAGATGAATACTATATGAGATGTTATGTGATTTAATTGTACCCGAATTTGAGTGAGAGAGAAATCTTAATGTTGTTGCAACATGTCTTCCTCAAAACCCATAACCTATCTTATTAAGTCAATAAGAGTTTACAACAATCCATTCTAATTTAACTCACTAAATTGGAGCTCTTCAAGTTTTAACCAAATATGAACCAGAAGACCAATGGATTATCAATATTGCATAGAATATTGTTAACCTTCAACAAGTAGTTTCAAAATCAGAAAATTTACACATTTATTGACGAAAATGACAGATTTAAAGTATATTAAATGATATGATGATGTAGGAATGAGACTAGACAAGTCATGGATGTAATTTCTTGTCACACTAGAAAGAAGGTAGGAAGGACATACTATATCTGCAAGGCTTTTACAATATACAAAAATATCAACAACCCAAAAACACACTTAACATCATAATCATAACCATATCTCTGTCAGTCCTTCCCTTCCAGTTTCAAACCAGTGACCTTTATACAGCAGAGCGCCTTAACAGAACACCGTGCCATTGTTTGTTGTATGCCCCATGGGTATGTTTATACAACATTTTGAGTATTAATTAATTCCCTTATTTTTGTAGTTTATTGAGGTATGGTTAAAAACTACTATATTTTTCAATGTTATGAAGCACATATGAGTTAGTGTAATGATATATTGTACATGCATATTGCATGGTTGTTTGTTGTACGCCCCATGGGTATGTTTATACAACATTTTGAGTATTAATTAATTCCCTTATTTTTCCAGTTTATTGAGGTATGATTAACAACTACTATATTTTTCATTGTTATGAAGCACATATGAGTTAGTGTAATGATATATAGTACATGCCTATTGCATGGTTGCATAGTACTAAAAAATTCTCAGTGCAAATGTTAATTGTATTTCCTCTTATTAGCTGAATTATACTATATGTAATACCAAGGTGGGGTCTTCTACTGATTGATAACTATAAGAGTACAATTCCTATTATGTTTGCATCAACTGCCTAATAATGATTTTTCTATTTGAATCTACAATTTTAAGGTAATCTTGTTAAAGGTAGGTAAAGGCTTTCAAGTTTTACTAAAAGTTCAACTTTTTTGGACTATCTTGAATATATGGAATAGACATGTTTCACAGAGTGTTTCTTCTTAGCTCAAATCGTACCTTTTTCCAGTGTAGAGGCGTTTATTTGTGAATAATCCTTTATCCTAGTTCTATGTTTTATTTCAACACAAATTACTTTCATACATATCCTAACATACAATACTATATGTTATTTGAACACAAATTACTTACATACATATCCTAACATACAATATGAGAAAGAATTTAGGTTTTACAATATGTGGAAGAATTTATTTTATCCTTCTATGAAGCTAGTACCTTATTGAGGTTGTTATTTAAAAAATTGTTGTTTGTATGTGAATTTTATAAATATTGACAAAAATGATGCGTCTATCTTATCAAAGAGCCATGCCAAGTCCTTTTTATTCAAATCAAGACTGTAAAATTAAATATTTCACTTGATCGAATGAATTGAGAAAATGTTACAAATGAAAAGTTTGATCTCCTTATAATAGTTTTGAATTATCCCTGATTATATTGGTTTCTTTTGTTACAAAAGGAAATAAACAAAAGGTAGCTTTAATGATAGATTTTAAGCTTAGTATCCATATAGAAAATGTTACAAATTCATAGCTATATCTCCTTATAATAGTTTTGAATTATGCCTAATTATATTGGTAACTTTCTTTTCTTACAAAAGGTAGCTTTATTAATTGATTTTGAACTTAGTATCCATATTACTCTTCTAACAAGATCTCATTCTGGAGTGAGTTAATATGTATAAAAAAGAAACATGTCTTATCCTGGCTCGGAAAAGAGATGCTTACAACGCATTACTATTGTGGAAGTACAACATCATACAAGTTATAACACCAATAAAAACCACGCCCAGAAAGAACTTCCTAGTAGAAAGAAGTGTGTGGAACATCAAACCATTCCATGATATTTCTAACAACCAAATGAAACAATTTTACAGTGGTAGTTCGTAGGGAGTAGGCTTATTCACATGATTGGAAGCCAATTCTTTTTTCTCATAGTAGCTATCCTTGTAGTCCTTGTAGGGTAATAAGGAGTGTCTAGAAATTCAATCTATCATGCGAATATTGACTTCATCATCTTGCGGGGGTTGATTCGATCTTGATTACTCTTGCACTTCCTCTTAAAAGTTATGAAGTTACTTGATTCACATTAAGAATATGAAAGTAGGAGCATACCGAACCATTTCAATCAATTAGATAACCTCCCTTCCTTCATATTAATTGAAACTCTAAAATGCTTTCCGTTGACTTGAAAAAACCCATTGTTGCTTGTGCTTTAAAGAACAATTGCCATAGGACCTCCACTTTGTTTGGTTTCATTTCATCAAAAGAAACCATATTAATTTAAAGTATGCAGGAAACAAATGCATCACCAACAGTTTTGCTACATCGATGATCAACAAATTTAATCGTTTTATGATTTCATAATATCATGTCTTGAAGGAAAAAACCAACATTACTAAAGATACAATAAATATTACCAGTGTATACTTCAACTTTCACAAAATTGTACTAATAGAAGGATCCTTTATGCACAAATTGTAAGTTTTACTTTGTCCAACAATGAAAACTATGCCCATTAAGTATACATTTGGATTCTAGAAACAAAAATCGTGAACATTTCATCAATTTAATTCATTGTGTCAAAATATAAATAACAAAGAACCCAAAATGTAAATCAGAGAAATTAGTGGACACATTGTTTTGAAGAGGATGTAGGACTTTGATAGAGCTTTTGAGGACTATGCATTTAAATTACTTGACGAAGTCTCTTTGTCAGAGGAAAATTTTAAATAGTTTAAAGACTATATTTTGGAAGTGGTATCTTCAGAAATGCAGTGTGACATAATTAGAAATGACCCAAGAAGCGAGTGGAACAAATGAATTTGAAATTAAATGAAATAGAACTTTTATTATCATCTTGGAAGAGCTCAAACAGATTTATGG
>APFE031274003.1:0-14443 GCA_000404065.3 Pinus taeda | reverse complement strand
CTCATTAATGAGAGTCCATGAATCTCTCCCTCTACCTCTAGAGTCCTAATCAAAATGGGAACTGATAAGACACATGTCTTCTTAGAGTTACAATACAATTAAGATATGTGACACATATCCTCATGATCCCATGATTCTTTCCACTCAAATTCGAATTTAGCCTTAGAGTGCCACATAAGGGTCTTCTAGAAGCCTTCTTTCAACCTACACATGTCAAAAATCTCAACCCATTTGTTAGGTATAAGCATATGCACATTATTTTTTAATTTTTAACCACAAATTCACTTAAAAGGCTTAGAATTAATAAAGTTTGGAAAAACATAAATGTGGCCCAATGATAATGAAGGTGGGATGAATGTGGTGAAATAGTAGTGAAATGGAGGTGATATAATGGACATAATAGTGAAAGTGTAATGGAAATGAATGACATTTTCAAGACTCAACAGTTGGTGTTCAGGAAGTTGTCACTAAGGGGGGTAGGTTCTAATGCCTCCTTCCTTCTCCTATTGTGTCATATTTGTTCATCCTTCAATCCTATCCCAAGTTGTTCGTAAGGGAGGATGTCAGGATATTTCGACACATATGAAATAGTTAAGTATAACTTAGAATAGTGTAGATTTAGGTAAAGTGTGTTTCTTTACTATGTACATTTGTAACTTACAATCCAACGGTCACAATATGTTTTAGACATGAAGTGATTTGACAGTTCATTCTCTCCTCGGTGTTACCAACACTTGATCTATGGCTTAACACCCGATTGGTCCATGATCTCTATTTAAAGAGCATGGAGGGTCATTTGTAGAGTGACCGTTCATGAGAGAAGCTTATGTAAATTTTCTTTCTTTCATTAATAAATTTCCTGAAATGGCCGTGTTGGCTCAAGTCATGGACTGTTTCCCTCTTTGAGGGTTTTAACCATGTCAAGAATACTGGTGTATTGATGTGTGATCTATTTGTAAGGGGTGTCCTTTGGTTTTCTATCTGAGGAACTTAACCTATAAATTCCTACACTTATGGATTGTTTGAATTTATTGTGATAACAAATTAAGTTTTTGACTTGATGACTAGTAACATGACTTTATATCTGATGATTTTCCTTGATGATAGTGCTATGTAAGCATAGTAACTTTCAGTGACTAATATTGGTATTCAACAATGATTCTATATTGGCATCATTGACTTTGGCACGCTAGTTGGAGTACAAATACTTGTGATTCAATATGCAGTAATCTCACAATGAATGGATGCAACTTATATGACTTGTTCCTAATGTATGCATTCATATTTAACGACATAAATGACTCATATTATGACCACGAGGATGGCTTGATAAAGTTTGATTTGTTAAATAAAATGTTGTCGTAACTTGATATTGGATGTGATCTCTACCTGTCACCTAGTCCAAAGAATTTCTTATGGTGATATTAATGATTTTGATATCAGTCTTGATCTAACATCTACAGCTTGATAAGTTGACTTAGTTGATTTGATTTCAAAATATTGATTTGTGTAAGTCTAAGCATATTAGTTTGTTCAAGGGTTATGTTTGCGTAAATCAATGTATGAAGCAAGATTCTCGAGCCTGGTATGCCTGCATTGACATTTATCTGGTGAAGCCATGATGATGTGTTGATCCAAACCTCTACTTCAATAGTATTCCAAGGTATGAATTTGATTTTGGTTTTATGTGGTGATGGTCTATACTTGACAGGTAATGAGCCTTTGATGATTAAAGTAAGAGGGAGATGGCCTCTTGAGTTCAAAATGAATAATCATGCATGATGAATTACTTTCTGAAGTTTGGAAAAGATAATAAATATCGTGAAGTTATGAATATTTTTTTTCAAAGTGGAAATACAAATCCTTGGACACTCGAATTGAATTTCATGAAGAGATATTGTTGAACCTGACCTGGCAACAACTAGTTGATTGAAGGTTTGATGTTCCATGTGAACACCCATCTGTACATATATATGTGTTTTGCATAGAATAAGCTGAGTGGATTCATGATTGAGTCGTTTCATACACATTGAGTTTTCATTGATAAACCTTCAATATATTTGCATGGGACGATAAATTTTTGATCTGAGATATTCTTCCTATGATATGTGACTGCATGGATGTTTTGATTTTGTTTGCGATTGTTATTCATGAGATGAGCACATCTAGGTGTTTCCTTAGTATGATATCTGCCATGATATTTTTGGATGATAATTTTTCATCTTTAAGCATGACTAAGGTTGAATATGATGTTGTTGAAATAGCTAGGTGTGAGGAAAGTTGAAGAAGCTCTTTGGAGAGTTGTTTAAGCTGGTTTTTGATATGAAATATATAAATTGTGATAATAATGAGTGGTATTTGATTGGCAGAAAATGCCATATATATTTGGGACTGAGATATCTTCATATATTAAGACAGTGTTGTAATAAACAAGCTTAGGCTTGTGGTTTCCACCTTTATGAGAGGGAGGATGAATAAGGTATCATTTTTTTGATATATATTTGTTCTAATATAATATTTGATTTGATGTATTGTATGAATAGGAGACTACTATTATTCAGACATGATGATTACTAGATATGAGCATGATGATATGTTTCTGATCTATAGAGAGAAATACTGATCGAGAACACTGAGTTAGTCTTCCCTCCTATCTGAGACCCCAGGGTGAGGAGTTGAGATAGAGGGCTCCTGGGGTTGAGGGATCATTGGACAATAGGGTCGTATATGTTTCTCCCCTATCTATCATCCATACGATGATTGTGATCCTTTAATATTTTGACAAGTCGGGTATCTCCCCCTATCATGGTCTATGTAGAGTATACCCCAGTTGGCATCATACCCGTAAGTTGGGCTTGTTGGGATTATCACTCCCCGTCTAGAAAATGGGTTGAGAGAGTACTTAAGGGTCTGTGATTCTTACCTTTTGTAATTTGGTTATCTCACCCAAGCTGATTACGATGCAGGTGTTCTACCACATGACTATTAAGTGTCATTGTTGGGAAGATCAATAAGAAATAAGATGGTTGTGATCCTTACCTCTTATGGAAAGTTGTATCTCTCTCATTGATTGCATCATAAGATGGTTGTGATCCTTACTTGGTGTTGAGTAATAAAAGGTTTCTTTTTAACTCCTAATTATCTTCACATTAATTGTCAACCCAGGGACAATTTTTTATCTCAAGAGTGTACTCAGTCTGAGGCAGTCACTTGCTCAAGAGTAATGTTTTGCAGTATAGTGCCTTAAAATGCAAAGATAAATGAATGCTGGAAACGAAATCTAATTGGAACAGCAAGAAACTGAAATGTTCTAAACTAAATTATTCACTCAAACAATCATCAATTGAGGACTCAGTAATGATAACTCTCTCCCCTGTAAATTGATGCAAATGAAAATCAATCATAGGCAAGATCTCTAATGTGAGAACTTAGACAGCTATAGTCAATGTTCTTTATAGTTGTTGATCTTTCAATCCACACTAAAGAAAATAACTGGAAATAGCAATTCAATTGGAAATGCTTACTAAAACACACTTGTTGCAATATCAATTAAAAGATGAAATCAAATCCTTACAGAAAAGAACAGCGACTAAGTCTATTGAAAAACTGAACAACAAAGCTTAACTCTAGCGGAAATGAATTGAACAGCAAAGCTCATCTTACAGAAATGAAATATTAATGGAAAGGAATAGAAATTCTAAATTATTGAAGATAAATAACAATGCTAAATGGAAATTAACCGCAAATCTAAATGAACAATGATACTAAATGGAAATGAACAGCACTACGAAATTAATAAAAATGAGCAGCAATACTAAATAAGCAGCAACCTGTAATGCATGGTAGAATCTGAAATGAACAGCAAAGCTTTCTAACCAAAACGAACAGCATAACAATTTAAGTTGTAATGAATAATAATCTTGTTATAATGGAAGAAAATGGCAACGTGATTCAATTGCAGAAGGTAATCATTAAGCAAACCACACTTGAAGAAATCAGAAAGATATAATACAGAGCAGCAGCTTAATCCACTAGAGGCTGGTCCCTTAGCCACCAGCGAATGCTGCTAGGCTACTTCAGATAAAGCGAATGAACAACAACCTCCAAATTATATATTAATCATTGAACTTGAGTGACATTACAATATGATCGTGTTCTCTTGGTACCACAAGTTTGTAAATCAGAATTACAATTTGAAATAATAGAGATTCATCCCCTTTCCTCCTATCCTATCCTATCCTATCTCTAATAATACCTAACTTAATCTCTCATAATCTATCCCATCATGAATCATGAATCCCCTTCTCTGATCTCTATTTTCGTTTAAATAGAGAGAGAGCAGAGAGCAGTTACAACAGAGATGATTACAATATGATTCTTATTACAAAATTGGATTTCTCATAACAAGTTGATAAACAAGATCCTATCTGGAATATCTCTTCATCAATCATTCAACAGGAGTAGGTCGAATTTGTCATTGCAGCCGAGATATTTTGGAAAATGGCCACAATAGCAAATCTAAGAAAAAATCTTCAAAGAACCTTCTGTTTCTCTTAAAACGGACCGAATTTGGAAAAACAGCTCAACATAAAACTAATTCGGTCCATTCTGAACAAAACCCATATTTCGAATTTTCCAGATTCTTCTCCATTTTCCCATAACGTCCAATGAAAAATTGTCACTTCTTATTCCAGCGAATTTCTGAGTTGGAATATTTAATGATGAGCTGGAGATCAAATCTTCAATCTAGAAAATATCTTGGAGGCTAAAATGGTGAGTGATGTTACAACCAATTTATTAATAAACCATTATTGATAAAAACATGCATAATCATCAATTTATTAAAAATAAAGGAGAAGAAATAATATTTATCTATAAAAGCATAAATCATTATAAGATGGAATTATATGATAAACCATGATAAATGACATGATAAAGAAGAGTAGAAATGGGTGGAATAGGCGTTCAAAAGTGATAATAATAATGACATATTAATGACCCAACATACCCCCAAACTGAATATATTGCATGTCCTCATGCAACAAAAAACTAAATATATTGTATGTCCTCATGCAACCCAAAGACTCTGTGTTAACCGAGCAATAAAGAATTGTTCATCCCAGCTCATGAAATGGATAGAACAAATGAATTCTTCCTTAATTAATGAATATTCAATTTTAGCAATCTTGATGAAGGCGTAACAATTTTTACATTGACATTCAAGTTATGTGTATATGAAGTTGCAGCAAAATATGATATAAGTAACAACAAACTTCATTAACCATTTTCTCAAAAACTACAAACCAGATTTTATTGAAATTTTGCAAGTAGATTTCCACTATATTAATGCTTCTATGATCCAAAAATTAAATTGTTTTGATGCACGGATCATGAGATATAAAAAAATGGTTGTAGGTGATAGTGCATGATTTCTGAAATTTTATGAACTAATTTAACTTGAAATTATCTAGGTTTGTGTATTTTAATGATACGTCTGTGTTTTCCAGAGATCACAAGAATTGAGTTCATAGTTTTAAAAATATGTGGAAATCAATTTCTACACTATAAAAATGAAATTGTATGCCTCAAATGAGAAAGAAAATAGAAAACATCCATCATACATAACAATTCCTCCCCCAAACTGAAGAATTATCATGTCCTCATGCAATACTAGAAAACAAATTAAGGTGGTTGCTACCATCTGCTGAATTCTATGCTTGGGGTAAAATGACATGGAATAAGGGAGTGTCGAGAATGAATAAGAAGATCAATGGATGATAAAGACATGGCCATAAGAAAGAAAGGAATGAAAGAAACACTTCCCTAAACTGAAAGATGATATGTCTCTGAAAAATGGGAAGTGGTAAAGATGTGGAATGAATGATGATAAATAATGCTCAATGGATTTTCATGAAATTCTCCTAAATTCATAATAAATAAAAAAATTATGCTATTTTACCTCAAGTTTTACCTTCAAAAAAAATGTAGAATGACATGTATGGACTGGCATTTGTTGAAGCTAATGTAGGCAGAGTTGGTGTTGAAAGTGATGCAAAAGGTGGAATCCAGGCAAGCACATCATGTCTGAACAATTATTCGTGTCCGCGAGTTGCTCAAGCCTCTTCTGTTAGTTGCAATAATGTGGTCATGCTGTGAATAGAGTTCCCCCCCATACTTGTTGTTCTCCTGTAAACAAATCACTATTTTTCATATAATGTTCTCGAATCCACAGTGTTAGTTTTGAATAGCAACAGATAAGATGCATGCAAAATTCTCAATCAAAAAAACTTTTGTATACATGCAATACTAATATTTTGTCAAGTCAACAAGTTATGGTAGAGTGCAGTAATTATATCGCATGCTATCCCATAATGCATACATTCCCCCCTCCAATTAGAAAAGGGATTCCATGACCATAAAGCCTATGAAAAGTGTTATGCTGATGGCAAGGCAAGAGAATGAACAATATAGCAGTAAATGAAGCAGAGTATACATATCAATAATAGGGCGGTAAGAGGTATGGTTATAATGAGAGCAGAGTGTGTAAACATAGTTATGAATAAGAGATAGTATGCCTTGGATTGATGATAAGTTATGTGAAAAAGACAAAGGACAACAATATTCCAAAAAGATTCTTTGCTAACGGTATTCTAGTTGAAAATGATTTAATTGATTTGAAAACAATTTCTCATGCATAAAGGTTCAAAATAGGGAAAAAATTAAGGAAATAACTTCTTTGATAAAAAAATAAAATAAGGAAAATGGTATTATAGTAATAATTGACGATAAGATATAACTTCAATACCATAAGCAGAGCCTTTATTGCCAGTAGGCGTCCATAGCCTCAGCAGGGTTTCTTTTTAACTCACATGAGCCAGGATCCTCAATTTATAAATGGATAGTTCCAATGTTGTTCTACAAAAGAGATCAGTGTGCTGGCATGGTAACTAGATAACCACACTACCATTCACTAGGATGTAGCAAAAGTGATCAGGTCAGCTCGTGATGAGGCCTCCTGTTTCAAGGATTATTTGGCTATCCAATGGATCATAACCCTGGTGTGGTGGCCATAATGGGAATGTCACTTTGTTACAGCCTTATGAACATGGTAGGCTGGCTCGTAATGAGACCCCTATCCTCTATCTGTAGGCAAAATTTTGTTGTTATTACACATTTTTATGATCAGTAGAGGGAGGCTTCATACTCCTTAAGAGCAGGGATGGTGGAAGAAGTTAAACATGTCAATAAAAAAAATATACCCATAATCTCATTTATTACAGACAGAGAAAATTATAACCAGGAAGGGTGGAACCAGCATGGTATTAGGATGATCAATCAGTATCATGTACAGTAGAAAACAATGCAGTAAAGTAGTATATAAATAATTGTATCCCTTTTGAAAATAATCTATCATCAAGGAGTTTTCCTGTTAAAGATCATAATGTGAATGATATTAAATCGCTTCAATAGAATCTATAATTCTTGTCCTCATAAAAGTAGTGTACTTCATGCCATGAAAGGGAATCAGTAAAATGTGGTTGAGATGAACTAGGAATAATCCCACAAGAAGAAGGAAGGGTTGTTCTCGAAAATACTCCCAAAGTGTTGCTCCCTTGAAGGAACAGCAAAAACACTTGAAAAAGTGTTGTTCCTTGTAGGGAACAACAAAGGAAATGCATGGCAATGGCAAAAATACACACAAAAAAGTGTTGTTCCCTGTAGGGAATAGCGAAAAAATGAACGCGAAAAAATGTTGTTCCCTGTAGGGAACAACAAAAAAATACACCCAAAAAAAATGTTGTTCCTTAAAAGGAACAGCAAAAAAATGCATGCAAAAAATGGTGTTCCTTAAAAGGAACAACAAAAAATACATCCAAAAAAAGTGTTGTTCCTTAAAAGGAATAGCAAAAACATGCATGCATAAAAGTGTTATTCCTTAAAAGGAACAACAAAAAATACACCCAAAAAAAGTGTTGTTCCTTAAAAGGAACAACAAAAAAATGCATGCGAAAAAGTGTTGTTTTTTAAAAGGAACAGCAAAAAATACACCCAAAAAAAGCGTTGTTCCTTAAAAGAAACAAAAAAAATACATGCGGAAAAGTGTTGTTCCTTAAGAGGAACAGTAACTGTTCCTTAAATGGAACAGAGGCTGTTCCTTAAGAGGAACAACAATTGTTCCTTAAATGGAATAGCAAAAAGACAAACATACGAAACTGCTATTCCTTAAATGGAACAACAAAAAGACAAACACGCGAAACTGTTGTTCCTTACGAGGAACAACAAAAACAAAGAAAAGTTTATATACAAAATTCACCAAGCGTTCATCTTCCCCTTGTATCATATCAAAAATATCTTCATTGGATTTGCAATAGTCTTGGTACTTTTTCAAGAATATGTTCTTCATGTCCTCCCATGTTTGGATGCAGTTCCCACTTAGGCTCATGAACCGTCAGAGAGCTACTCCTTTTAGAGTAAGATGAAACACTTTCAACTTTTGATCATTAGTACAAAATCATATTCTCTACAAAGTATTTCAAAATCAAATAAAAATGTATTTAGGTTTTCATTTGCTAAACCATGAAAATATGGTAGAGAAGATGGGGGAATTATGTGCATTTGTGTCACTCCTCCTAGATCTTTGATAGGGAATTCAAAAGTAGAAATATGAGCCATTTCTTACTATAATAGAAGATGTTCTTCATGTCTTTCTTTGAGGCTCCTCCTTCAAATGTTCCTGTCAATCGGTTAGTGAAATGGGTGGTGCTTACATCACCACTTGAGTGAAATCATGAGATTTGCTTTTCAGAATTTATATTTTTTCTTAGTCATTCACACAGAAATTCAAACATTTATTTCTACCCTAAGTTCTTTAACAGTTCTGCTGGAAATCGGGTGGGGGAGCAGGGCTTTTACATGCTCCATACACAGGTTCTTACCTTGCATTTTTAATACCCAATTTTCTCCTAACAGGCACTCATCAGATGCACACTACTCCTTAGAAATGGCTACACTCTCTCTGGCAATGGCACCAAAATGTTGAGTGATAAAATGTGTCTTTTTAACTCCTAATTATCTTCACATTAATTGTCAACCCAGGGACGATTTTTTATCTCAAGAATGTACTCAGTCTGACGTGGTCACTTGCTCAAGAGTAATTTTTTGCAGTATAGTGCTTTAAAATGCAAAGATAAATGAATGTTGGAAACAAATCTAATTGGAACAGCAAGAAACTGAAATGTTCTAAACTAAATCATTCACTCAAACAGTCATCAGTCGAGGACTCAGTGATGATAACTCTCTCCCTTGTAAACTAATGCAAATGAAAATTAATCATAGGCAAGATCTCCAATCTGAGAACTTAGACAGCTATAGTCAATGTTCTTTACAGTTGTTGATCTTTCAATCCACACTAAAGCAAATAACTGGAAATGGCAATTCAATTAGAAATGCTTACTAAAACACACTTGCTGCAATATCAATTAAAAGATGAAATCAAATCGTTGCAAAAGAACAACGACTAAGTCCATTGAAAAACTGAACAACAAAGCTTAACTTTAGCGGAAATGAATTGAACAGCAAATCTCATCTTACAGAAATGAAATATTAATGGAAAGGAATAGTAATACTAAATTATTAAAGATGAACAACAATGCTAAATGGAAATGAACCACAAAGCTAAATGAACAGCAATACTAAATGGAAATGAACAACACTACGAAATTAATAGAAATGAGTAGCAATCCTAAATAAGCAGCAACCTGTAATGCACGGCAGAATCTAAAATGAACAACGAAGCTTTATAACAAAAATGAAAAACATAACAATTTAAGTTGTAATGAATAATAATCTTGTTATGATGGAAGAAAATGGCAATATCAATTGCAGAAGGTAATCATTAAACAAACCACACTTGCAGAAATCAAAAAGATATAATACAGAGCAGTAGCTTAATCGACCAGAGGTTGGGCCCTTAGCCACTAGCAAATGCTGCTGGGCTACTTCAGGTAAGGAGAATGAACAACAACCTCCAAATTATATATTAATCATTGAACTTGAGTGACATTACAATATGATCGCGTTCTCTTGGCACTACAAGTCTGTAAATGAGAATTACAATTTGAAATAATAGAGATCCATCCCCTTTCCTCCTATCCTATCCTATCCTATCTTTAATAATCCCTAACTTAATCTCTCATAATATATCCCATCATGAATCATGAAACCCCTTCTCTTATATATGTTTTCATTTAAATACAAAGAGAACAGAGAGCGGTTACAACAGAGATGATTACAATATGATTCTTATTACAAAATTGGATTGTTCATAACAAATTGTTAAACAAGATTCTATATGGAATATCTCTTCATCAATCATTCAATAGGAACAGGTCGAATTTGGCATTGCAGCTGAGGTATTTTGGAAAATGGCCACAGCAGTGAATCTAAGAAAAACATCTTCAGAGAACCTTCCGTTTCTCTTAGTACAAACCAAATTTGGAAAAATTGCTCTTTAAAAATTAATTTGGTCTGTTCTGAACAAAACACATGTTTCGGATTTTCCAGATTCTTCTCCATTTGCCCAAAACATCCAATGAAAAATTTTCATTTCTTATTCCAGCGAATTTCTGAGTTGGAATATTTAATGATGAGCTGGAGATCAAATCTTCAATCTGGAAAATGTCGTGGAGGCTAAAATGGTGAGTGATGTTACAACCAATTTATTAATAAACCATCATTGGTAAAACATGCATAATCATCAATTTATTAAAAATAAAGGAGAAGAAATAATATTTATCCATAAGAGCATAAATCATTATAAGATGGAATTATATGATAAACCATGATAAATGGCATGATAAAGAAGAGTAGAAATGGGTGGAATAGGCATTCAAAAGTGATAATAATAATGACATATTAACGGCCCAACACTTGGTAAGTGGTATCTTGCTTATTGCACGACATGGGATGAGAGTCTCTAGTAGGACCTTCCCCACTGTCACAAACATGAGGTGAGAGTGTCTAATAGGACCTTCCTCATTGTCATTGGTTTTCAAGTTGAGATGTGCTCCGCAATGTAGTTTTAGGTTGAGAGTGCTCCCTGATTTTGTTTCAAATTGAGATGTTCTCTCCAACGTGATAGAGGGTGGTAGATTAGGATACCCTCTGATATCAAATTATTCGTCTTTTAGATTCGATAATGTTCAACATATGAGTAGGGACAATTAAAAGATAAGTTGGAATAAGCAAGAGATTATCTGAGGTGAACAATGGCGACATTTGATGACGAGATACTTGAGATTGGATATGATTTTATGAGAGGATACTTGCGATGATTACATGATATAGTTGGAATTTATCCCTAGCTGAGAGGGTGTGTTAATTTGGCATCTAAGTGACAAATTCCAACCATGGGATGAGATTCCTCTTTTCAAGAGACCAATTTTGACTATTTAAGTGCTCAATTTGGACAAGGGAAAGTGTAAGTTTGAATTAATCCCCACATGTGCATATTTGATCAAATCGTCTCGCAAGTAAATTGGACACCCTTGGAAGTGCTGCCTTTATTTTGTCTGACCCAGGTTAGATCTATACTTCACACCAACAAAACCCTCAATCACTGGCCCTTTCGGTAATGACCTGCATGTAGATCATAGTCTCACTCGAAGTGACTATGGGAGGATCCAGAACCAGGTTTTTGCAACCTTGAGGGATGTGGAGGTGTGGTATTTTTATGTTTTCTTATTACTAACATTCATAAATTATTTTTCCGCCCTCATTTAACCACTTAAACATATCATATAAATTTGTAAATCATCATTGTGTTGAAAATAAAGTGCAACTGTAATAAACTTCTACGCTACAACAAATAGTAAGCAAATATACACATGAAGATACCAAATTACCATGGTTCACCCCAATGTGGGGCTATGTCCACAAGAACTGTTGCTAATATAATGATTCTTTGTACAACAAATAGTTATTGACCTGCGCACTAAGTTGTAGGTCGTCTGCACACTTAGTTGCAGACTTAGGCCTCTGGGCACTCCGCTGCAAAGCCTAACCTCTTCTTCCAACTACAGATCACAAGAATTTGACCATAACACAGAACTAGATCATAACTGATGATTTTCTTCTTATTATTTAACCCTATATAAACTATTACATCAAGGGTTACATCATTACAATAACATGGTCCAAATACCATGGACTCCCTAAAATAAGCATCTAAAACCATTGATCCTTTACATTATTACAAAAAGGAGGGGATTTGATCCATATCAAAGTCATTACACCACATGGTATATTCAAACTTCTATGTTGTATGCTCCACTTCACACTCTCTTGAATGCTCCACTGCATGCTCCACTCCAAAAAACGCATAGTCTTTGCCAAAATCTAGGCCAAGTTGGGTTGCGCCCAATAGGACTCCAACACTCGCATGTGACTCGTCCTGAGTCTCATAGTTACTTTGCCTCTGATTTCTGTTGCAATATTGTTGTAGGTATTGTTGAACTACTGCAGAGTCTTTGTAAACTACTTCTCTTCATTGCACACCTCTTCCAATAGTGCTTCTTTCACAGGTTATGTAGCCTTCTATACCATCATTGTCTCCCTCTGTTGAAGCTCTTGAAGCTTCTCATCTACTGCTTGGGACAATTGGAGAGCCTATCCTTCCATGGTTGATTTCTCTCTGTTAAAACATGTTCTTCCTTCCTTATTTCCTCAATCTTTTTCTGGAGGACCTTTTCCTCATTGATCTTGGCAAGCTTCTGTGATATTGGTAAGGTATTCACACTTTCCTGTATCGCATCCAGCTCCTATTGCTTCTGCTAAATGTCTTCTTGCGGTTTTTGTACATTTGGATCTTCTTGCAGTGAAGTCTAAATCTGTAAACTCTCGTCCAAAAATTTACCTTAGTCTGTCACTACTGCAAAAGATGCTGCCACAGCAGCCTTTAGGTCGATCCCCCTCTATTATATTACTTCCTGCAACATGGTTAGTTGCGGCTTCATCTGCAACTCATTGATCTCCATTTGATATTTAAATTGTATTGCAGCATATAGAAATTTTGCAAATTCTCTACAAATATACCTCTGAGATCTATGTAGAAAATCTTACTGTAGATTAACTCGATAATGCAATATACCAAAGCAAAATACTATAATTTACTTCTACTATCAAACTTGCGGAAGCTTAAAGATCAATCTAAATCAGAGTTGAACACATATAACCATAAGAAGAATAATCAATGCACATGAAACACAGAAAATACTCATGGGAAAGCCTCATCTAAAAACCCCACTATTTGTATTATCATACAAGGTGGAAATATATCAGAATTACACAAAGCCTTAGCTCTCACAGCTAGCCAGCTCTCAATACAGTCCTCTTGGATGCTCATAGGCAATCAAAGCTTCTCACAAACCTTCTCCTCTGCCCTCCAAGCTCCTATTTCCTTACGCATTTACCTTTGTGTTATAGACATATTTGGGCACTGAAACCCCAATCACATATGTCCATAAACCAAGGGCTTCTGAGTCCCTAAAAGTGTTGTTTCATGCCCTAAAGGAACAAGGTCAGCTGTGTCATGCAGAAAGAGTTATTTTTGCGGACAAACCTAACCTCCCTAGGAGTCTAAGACTCTCTAGTGACAAACAAACCAAACAAGAGCAATCCTTCTCTAAACAAACATTATTCTATGAGAATCAAGTTTTTTCGATCTTACCTTAGGTCCAACGCTTGTTGTAGCAGTCCAGCCTTGCTGATCCAGATGAGCTCCTCCTTCACTTTCAGACCTGCATACACTAACAAGAAAACGATTACATAACACCTGAATATCATAAAACAAAGCATATTCATCATATAGACCAAGGAGTACATGAAATAATTCATTAACAACAAATCATTGAGAAGAATGGACTTATTTGTATTAAGGAAACAAAAAAGTAACCATTACAACCTGAGCCTTGGTGTTGTGCAAGCTCCTCCCAGGGTCCAACAAGAGATTTCCTCTACTTTGACAAGCTCACCCACTTCCAATACGGCAACAAGAAAGGATGGTAATCTCTCCTCACAAGTTAACAATGGAAGTCCTAATTCCAGCAACATTTACCCTTTGGAATGTTCAGCTTTCAACCTCCCCTCCTCTGGCCCAAGGCCTGTATTTATAGTGTTCTAGAGGAAGTTATTCAGTTCCAACATCAATGGGATACTCCCTCTTTTGGATTGGGTAGCTCCTCTATTGATGGGATAAGTTCCTCTATCATAGGGATGCATGAACCATCTGGAGGCGCTCAATACACGTCAAACACTCTTCTAGAAGGCTCTAGACGTGACCACAAGTAACTTTTTTAAGATGAAACTCGCGCCTTTTGACCTTTACAGGGGTACACACCCATCCTTTGGCTTACAGAGCGTACAAGTACGCAGGTACAATGAGTTT
>APFE031274002.1:0-11695 GCA_000404065.3 Pinus taeda | reverse complement strand
AACTATTTTAACAACTGGTGAAAATATCTCATGAAAGTCAATGCTTGCTTTCTGAGAAAACCCTTTTGCGACCAGCTTTGCTTTGTACATGTCTTTTGTGTCATTCACACCCCGTTTCAGCTTGAAAACCCATTTACATCCCACGTTTTTCTTGTATTTCGGAAGTTCAACCAGATCCCATGTGCCATTCTTACCTAAGGCCATCATTTCGTCCTTCATGGCTTCTTTCCACTTTTCACTTTTCGAACATTCTACCACTTCCTAATAGCACAGAGGTTCATCGTCGTTAGTGGTAAATGCAACTGAAGTAACATAATCATCATACCTTTTAGGAGGGCGTTTGATTCTTGTAGACCTCCTTAAGGATGTTTCTGGTGCTTCCACAATTGGCTGACTACCATCTGTAGGAACTTCTTCATGATCAGTATCTGAGACCTGTTCATGATCTACATCTGAACTTTGTTCATGATCTCATTCTCAAACCTGTTCATGATTTGCGTCTGAACTATGTTCATCTAGACTATCATTAGAAGTGGTTTCAATCTGAATGTGCTGAAAGTGAGATACATCATCCTGTTTCAATTTATTATCTACATCTAACTGTACAAGAGAGGATTCATTAAACTTTACATCTTTGTGATGATGATTTTGCGGGTATAGATCCCACAATCTATATCTCTTTGTTCATCACCATATCCTTAAAATTACCTCTTGACTTTGGATCTAATTATTCGTTGATGTTAGGCACTAGAGCATATGCATCACAACCAAACACTCTGAGTTTAGAATAATCACAAGGGTGACCTTTCCATACCTCTTGAGTAATATTGCATCCTATCGCCATTGATGGTGATCGATTTATCACATAACAAGTCGTAGCCACTGCTTCTGTCCACAATTCCTTCTGCAAACCGGCGTTACTGAGCATACTCCTTGTTCTCTCTAAAAGAGTCTTATTCATGCATTCAGCAACTCCATTTTACTGAGGAGTATAAATAGTGGTCTTATGTTTATCGATATCTGCATCCTTGCAATAATTTTCAAACTCCTTGGAAGTAAACTCACCACCATTGTCAGTTCTTAAACATTTTATAGTTCTACCAGTAATGTTTTCTACCAATGCTTTAAACTGCTTGGAAACCGTAAAAACATCAGACTTCCTTTTCAACATGTAGACCCACACTTTCCTAGAAAAATCATCAATAAACGTTACAAAATATGACGAACCACCATATGAGGTTGTAGGGGCTGGACCGCAAACATCTGAATGGATATAATCAAGTATTCATTTACTAGTATGTTTGTGTGTTTTAAACTTTTGCTTATTTTATTTCCCAAACAAACAATGTTTACAGAAACCTAACTTTCGAGACTTTAGATTAGGAAGTAACTTGCGATCAGTCAAAATATTTAACCCTCTTTCACTCATATGGCCCAACCTTTGATTCCATAAGCCAATAGAACTACTGTCATGTTCAGACACCGTAGACACATGATCTGACCCTGTTCTTCCTTCTAACTAAAATAGATTTCCTACCTTCTTAGCTTTCATTACTAGTAAAATACCTTTGTAAATTTTCATTACTCCACCTTGAATTATATTTTTATATCCATTTGTGTCAAGTGCTCCTAGTGAAATTAGATTTTTCCTTAATTCTGGTACATGTCTTACATCAGTTAACATTTTGGTTGTCCCATCAAACATTTGTAGTTGTATACTCCCAATTCCCACAATATTACATGTGACATCATTACCCATGTACACGACTCCATCATTAATTGATTTATACGTCTTAAACCATTCTCTATGAATACACATGTGGTTTGATGCACCAGAATCTAACTGCCAATGTTGATCATGATTTGACAAATTAACTGATAATACTTCATCACTCATACCTGAACAAGATGCTGAACTTGTATCTGTCGTGTTTGCTTCTTTCTTCTCTGTCGAAGAATCCTTTTTAGAAGTTTGTTGTCGTTTCCAACAGTCCTTCTTCAAATGCCCCGATTTGCCACAAAACCAACACTTTACCTTACTCTTCTTCCCTTTCGACTTTGAACGTGAGTCGCTCTGCCTACTGAAGCGTCTTTCTTTAGAATGACCTCTGACCATCATTGCTTCTGATGTAGAGGTTTCTAAATTGCACCTTCTCCTTGTTTATTCAAATAATAAAGATGCAACTACATCATCAAACTCAAGGGTTTTTGATGAACTAAGACTTATAGAAGTAATAATATGATCCCATGACTCGGGCAACGAGCACAATTGAGTAATAGCTTTATCTTCTGATTCAAATTTTACTTTTATACTTTCTAATTGCACCAGAAGAGTATCAAAAGCATTCAAATGATCAGTAATCAATGTACCTTCCTTCATTTGCAAACTGTACAATTGTCACTTCAGGAGAATCCTATCAGTTAAGGATTTTGTCATGTACAGCTTCTCAAGCTTCGTCCACAAACCAATAGATGTTTTCTCCAACATGATATTAAACAAAACATCATCCGCCAAACACAGCCAAATAGCACTCACTGCTCTTTCATCCATCTCGTCCCACTCATCATATGTTATGTTGTATGGCTATTTGGATTTGTCCATCAATGCCTTTGCCATGCCTTGTTGCACAAGTAGATCGTACATCTTCACCTTATAGATCTCGAAGTTGTTCTTGCCACTCAACTTCTCGATCTCAAAATGAGCACTCTGAGTTTTTTCCATATTGTATCAACCAAAAAAAATCTCCAATTCCAACTTGTTAATCAATCAAATTAATATCTAATAAAAAATGCCTTCGCCTCCTACTGTACTGCCTTGACTTTATCAAAAAATCGCTCTGGTGTACAAAACTGCAGATTACAAATAAAAACCAAAATAAAAACCAAAATAAAAAATGTAGTTTCACCAACACAGCCCTCGTTTGGCATGCCGAAAAGGACTTGGCGCTACCTGAATAGCAGACAAACCGCGCCAGAAGAAAAATCACTCTGAGTGCCGAAATTGGACCGACTATTCACGTCGGATCCACGCCAATTGGGATATTGGCACCGTGGCGCGACTAATAAGCTCAGATCCGCACCAATTGGAGCTCTTATTCCCCGATTATGTGCGCCAATCCATTCACTACCTATTATTGGCACGACTTTTTCGCCCGAAACCACGCCAATCGCCAAATCTTGGAAAGAACTCCACCTGCAGCTCTGTCGCATGCACGCACCTGCTCCAACACGCTCTTATACCAAATGTTAGAGCAAACCAGTGTGCAGCGGAAATTAAAAGACAAATACAGTATAAAAAATCATACGCACTCACACAGTGATTTAACATGGTTCACCCAACCTATCTGGGTTACGTCCACCAAATAGAGCCATCGGCAATCTTATTATTAAATAGGAGATTACAAATAATTTATTTCTTCACACGCTCTCTACCTCATCCCAATATATGTATGGGCATATTTTTATAGATAAGAGAATAAAACTAACTCATAAATCCTCTCACAACAAATATAGGATGCATTAACTCTTTCCCAACAAAATATTGCTAATATAGAAACAATTCCTATTGTTGTCACCTACATGAGATTTTTGCCCTATTTATTAAAACTGAAAATCTCAACAATCTCCACCTTGACAACAATTAGCCTCATACCCTATTTATTTATTATTTTTATCTTTTCTGTAAGCCAAGAGAAGCCAAACACCAACATAGCTTCTGTAACAAAACTGGTTTCGTGAACATGTCCCGTCTTTTCACCCGAATGTGTCATTACTAGTCCAGTAGAATCAAATTCTTTATTCATTCAAGCTCAATAATCTTGTCCCTATGTAAGTGAGAAATAAAGAGAATGAAGGATCATTAAAATGGTGTATATCGTGGTCAATCTCCTGTAGAGTTCTTATCTCTTGTCTCCTTTTCCTAAAATCCATGTATGTGCCTCATCCTTCAACACAACTAGTTTTGTCCAAATAGTAGTCAAACAGTCCATTGGAGAAGGAATCAAGGGCCTTTTCGATACGATGTTTACCAATGTTGTGAAATATTTCATATGTAGCCATCTAGGATTAAATTTTAAAGGGTAGGATCTCTGTGAATGCTCCCCACCAGAGGATAACATAATCCTCATATGATCGGAGATGAAGGAACGTATGAGATATTATTGTATAAATATTGGCTCATCATAAATCTATCGATTCTCTTAGAAATGCCCTCCCCTCCAGTGCGCCCATTCCTCCAAGTTGGGCCAATGGGATCCGGCTCAATATATTTAAAATATGATGCTAATAAAGCTTCATTCACCTTGAGACCCCATATCTCCATCGGCCCCAACGAAAATTTTAAATCACCAGCTAAAATAAGTGTACTCAGTCCCAACCATCTGGATTTTGTCACCTGTTCCCAAAATAATTTGTGTCCAGAATAAGGTGCATAAGCATTAATAATATGGATCCTCAGACAAGACCCCACCTTGTGGCTGGACAAAATAATACCTGCACATGAATTGAATGCCTTAAGTTCACAGATTTTGGGGTTCCACATCACCCCAAATCCCCCAGATAGTCTGATAGCATCGGATGCACATACTGGCCAATGAGGACAAACAAAAACCATAGCCTCCCACGCTTTTTTTGCGTTGGGTCATGGTTTCTTGAAATAGTATCATGGAGTATTTATATGTGTGAAATAAACACCAAAGAGAGAATATCTTATGGGGTGCTCTCAGACCCCTGAAATCCAAGGAGATAATGGTCATGGGGGAAGCCCAATGACGGGTGTATCCACTCTAAGGGCCCAGCTACCATGAAAATCCAAAGTAGAAATCTGCCCTAAAGTGTATGCAGTATTAATGTTAAAAAATTCACATCCAGAATGGTGTTCTGAGGATGGAGATGGTTCTAATCTGTTGCAGTCAATCACCTTTTTGAATCTGGGAGCCCGCGTGAATGACATTTTGACGAGAGGGCAGTCCAAAGGGGACCTTAGCTTTATGGAAAAAAAAGTCTTAATGGTCAATGGTTCGAGGGTCTCTGCAGATCTAATCAGAGTTCCAATTCCCTTTTAGGCGAGAGAGAATATGAATGAAGATGTGAGGTCTTTTACGGGATCAACAAAAGATGAGATAGGTTCAGGGCGAGCAGTAGGACCGACAGTGACTGGAGAATCCATTCATTTCCACAATTGTTACAAGTTGCTCCAAATCTAACAAGGTTGGTGGTCAAATAGTTTTCCATGCATAAAAGGTTTAAAATTCAAAAACAACTATAAATACTAGCTGAAATTACATAATCAACCTTTACACAACGCTCACCAAAGAAAACAGAAGGTGAATTTATCCATACATTCTGAGTAAATAAATTTTCACTATGCTTGATCTTTAAAAGATTATATATATATTATTAATATATATTATATATATATATATATATATATATATATTATATATATGTGTTGATTAGAGGCATTACAATTCTTTGGCTAGTCCCAAATTGTAACAAAACAGGTCCTTCCAATTCGCAAAAAAAAACCAGGATCAACATTTAGAAGACGACTGCTTCATCTCAATAGCTAGGGTTGACCATATTCGGCTTTTGTAGTTTGTAAGGATATTGCTAGTGATATAGTTCGTATATTATTTTGAATTTTATCTTTTTACTGTAAATTCTTCTCCATTACTATAAATTTTAACACGGTCATTCACCGAACCTTCATTAACAAATTCTTCTCAAAGGAAATACCAATATGCAGATACATGTGTGGATGATTAATTGAAAGTAAAGATGAATATGAAATTTCCTGGTCGTAAGATTAGAATACAATGAATCTTGAATTTTATTGTGACCATGAATTAGAATTTCTTGAGTGGTAAAGCCTGAGTATGATAAAGTTAGAAAGTATATATAAACAATTCTCATAACTATAATAGAACCATATACAAACAAATATGAATGCAATCATGAGATTTTTTGAAGTTTCTTGTAACATTAAAAGAGGAGATGAAATAAAATGAAAATGATGTTTTTGATGCCACACAGATTGAAAAAAAGGCTCAATCAATAGTAAGGTACAAGAAAAGAAAAAGTAGAAGCAAACCTATTAGAGAAGAAGAATATTAGAGTAAAACCTAAGCTAAATAATAAGAAAAATATATAAAACATAAAATTTAAGTGATACTTTCATATTTCTTTTTCTCTTCCATATAAATATAGGAGAAACTTTAACCGAGCTATTCTAGACGTAGGCAATTAGCTCTTATATTCTTGAACGTGTTCCTTAGTTTAGATATCTTTGTAATATCTATATAGGATTCAGATTAGAAACACAAATAAATGATTTCATGGAAAAGATGGTTAATTTGTAGATTAGTAATAATAGTAGTTTGGCCATCCTAGAAATTAGAAGAATATTTTCGAACAAATCTCACAAAGAGATAGGGAAAACAAATAATAAGTAGATTTCTCATTGTGGCTTAGATAATAAGTACCTAATTACTTTGTAAGATATCATGTAGCCATGACCTAGGTTTCACTCAAGGTACCTCTCTCAATATTTGTCCCAATTTAGAATTATTTAACTACCATCCAATAATAAATATGGAATATAAAATCAAAAAATGTCATTTGGGATCACCACATATGTTTTAGTAAAATATATTGAGTACAAGATGAGAATGGAGATGAGAATGGTAATGTATGTGTGTATAACTAAAATCCAAGTAACTTAAAAAGAATTTCAAAGATACAAATATAAAATTACATATGAGAATGTGTTGTAGTGGCTACAACCACCCTCCAAAATTTTAACTCACATGCAAAGTTCAAAGTCTACATCGGATCGTGGGAGCGATTATCGTTGGTTGTTTTTTGGTAAGATGATTATTTCAAGCTCTCCTCCTTGATAGTAAGAGTTGTCTATGTTCTCTCTTTACGTAACATGTGCCATTTTCGGGCATAGGGGTTGTTGTTTGTCATGAAAATGAAATGTTGTCTTGCTCCAAGGGAATTGTGTGCGTATGAACTGTCATCATCACATATAGATGTTTCACACTCACCTCACGCACTCTTGTCACGAAGGTTGTTGCATCAAGCAAAGTATGTCTTATACTAGATGGTCTACATTGTATCACTAAGTGTCCATGTGTGATCACAGTCAAGTCCTATCATGTTTACATATGTTTCACTCATCTCACACTTAGCCATTTTCGAGAGAAACCTAGCCTCATCCAGCTTCCTTGAACTGTGTTCTTTGCTTCTACAACCATCAATCTTCCTCCCTTTCTTGCTAAAATCCCACAGTGTGCAGAGACACCAACTTCCTTTGCCCACTGAAACCCTACAGCTAGCAGAGAGCCCAACAAGTGCTCCTCTCCAAAAATGCGCATAGAATCCATGGAGCCAGCACTGAGAAATTAGGTAGAGGTGTCCTTCCGAGACCCCTGTCCCGCAACAACGCTTTGAGCCTCAAAACTATGCAGTGTTATCCAAGTTGTCTTGTCGATCATGCATGCAAAAACTCTGTAGATAAGCCTCTGAGGGCCTCATTCCAACAACAGTCACTCTTCAGTGAAATTGTGCAGATCTACCTCTTAATGACTACAAGAAAAGGTGACATGTTGAAATTGCTTCCAAGGAGTTGAGGATAAGGACCAAGAAACCGAGTAATGGAAAAGATCACGACCACATGCAAACTTCATTGAATGCATGATCATCTTGAGGGTACGTATGGTAAGTAAAGAACATATTTCGAAGTACACCTCTTAGATGAGTTTGCATGACTACTTGTCATTGTCCTATCACCCTATCCTTAGTAACATGCATGTGTGAAAATGTGAAAAGTCCTCTTATGTGTTTTGTCTACATGTCTTGCTTATTTTTCAATTGTTCGACCAACTGTTGTCCTCTGCATGTTGATTTCTATGTCATGCTTGCGACCTCATTCTGGTGATGTTGAAGGTTGTGTTTGAGTTGTGTTCACCATGTACAAATCTATCACACTCACACACAATGTTATATGCATTGTCTAGAAAGCATCATCACGGTCGTTCAACAATCTATCATAAGTGTCACACTTATCGCTTGCACCGTCGGTGAGTCACACTAAGTGTATATTGTCTTGATTGTTTGAGGTGTCTTGTCATCGAGTCATAATGAGTTTGTGTTTGCAAGTTCGTGTATGCACAAGTTCACTCGCCCACACACTTAGTCATTTTGTTTAAATTCTGATGACAGGGTTACTCTCCAACAGCCAGCACTTCATTGAGTTGCATTGCGTAGTTTCATCCCTCAATGATCATGTACTACTGCCCAGAATTGTGAAGAACTTTAGGCTGTCTCCCAGGCAACCTGCACTTCACAATACTGTAATCAACCGGTCTGACTGTCTCCCATAACAACACAAAAGTTTCTCAACAAACCATTTGAATCTGTGCTACCTGCAAACACTTCAACCAAGCCTCCATCTGGCCAACTTGAGATTTTGACCCGCGAGAGACCCTCGGACTCACTCCCCTAAAAAATTACGCAAAAGATGAAAATATTTCCTTCTTTGCTGACTGAAGAAACTGCACAGACATGTCAGACAAACACCCTATTTCTATCATTGCCTCCCTTAAAAAAATTTGTAGTTTCTCCAGCCCAGTCATTCGACCTGCTTCTCACCTCAAAAACTATGTTGTTTTCATGAGTAGTCACCAAGCTTCCCAACACCCTGATCAGCTTAGAAACTACGCAAGGATGCTTAGCAAGCCATCCACCTAGTAATTACGTAGTTTCTTCCAGCAGAGTCTCATAGCCAAATGCCAAATCCCAAGAAAAAATGCGCAATTTTTCCAAGCAAGCCTCCTATAACCCGCTTCCAGCTCCCTGAAGAAATTGTCCATTTTTTGCTACTAGTTCCCCCTCTGCTACTTGCACTGCCTCCCTAAAAAAATTGCACATATCTACCCTCCAGTCGAGCCATATCTCACGGAAAGTCATTGTTGATCTGGGTTCTCCATGTCAGTCTCCGAGTGACCTCTGTGTAATTTTTACTGGCAGTGCCTCGAGCCTGCATCCTAGCTCAAAATTTTCCTTGCGTAGTTTCAAAGCCTTGTCCTCGCTCACGGTCCCCTTCATCGGAAAGAGAATGATAATGAAACATGGTAGACTAGGAGATTTATGGATTTGATGTCATGTCATCATAAGTAATTGCAGATACAGGTACATAGATGAGATATGACGTGATGATGAATGGCATGAACAAGGAGAGCATGCAAGGGCACTAGTTTGCGAATGGACGAATAAGGAATGCATGCGAGGATATTTTTTCTTGAATAGAAAATAAGGAATCCATGCGAGGAGATTGCCTCACGAACGGATGAATGAGGAATGCATGCAAGGAGATTTTTTCACGAACTCACGAACACATGAAGCATGTCAATGTACAAGTGAAGGAGGAACATGCATGTGCAAACATCTAGTGAACACAAAGACCATCGAATACTTCACACACCTTTCCATACAGAGATGAAGCTGTGATGCACCAAGAGCACATCCATAACTGAACAACACTATAGCTCGACATGAACACCACCAGCATCATGAACATATGAGCACTATCGTGGAGAGTTGTGTCATGAGTCATCTCGTCCACACCACTACTGTGGATATACTATTGTAATCAATGTAATGTAACATGGAATTCCAAGAGACCCACATGTAAAATTGAAGAGTCATGTAAGTCAAATAGTCATGAGGGAAGTTGAACAATCACAAGAGTGAGCTTCACCCTTGGCTATAAATACCCATTATTTGTACATGCAAAAGACTTTTTCACCTTTCCTCCTCCCACATAGCATTGAGAGTATGCAACCTTTTCTTTGAGGAGGGAGCATTGGCTCCAAAGCCCCACTATTAGGGTTAGTGATGTGATGGTGTACGAACCTATCTTGGAAATTTTTCTTAATTCAGAAGCCTGTTAATAGGCCAGCACACTTTCACACATGTATTATAGTTGTTTGTAAGACTATTCTTCGGACACTTGTAATGCATTTTTCTTAACCTATGTTAAGATAGTTGACCTATTTCGGTTGTTCTAATACATATTCTTACGAAAATGTGTTGTATAAGTTGTTAACTTTGTCTCGGCCATGTGGGCTATCCCGTCGAACACTCGATTGATTCATTCATGTAAACTTGTTATAACTCTCGTCACACTAATGTAGACTATTCCGTTGGGTGTAGTACATGTTATTTATTCAATTTGTGTTTTCAACTGCTACATTCATGTGGACTACTTCATCAGAAGTTGTGCATGTCATGTTGTGTTGTGAGTCTCTAGTAGAGTTGGGACTATTCCCTTTCAACCTAAGATTCATTTCCGCCCTCTCCCTCTGCAGTGAAAGAACTTTTACACAAGTAACACTAAGTACTCACCAGTTACACAAATCTTGTTATCCAAAGACAAAGTAGACCACTCTCATGTGTTGACAATCAAGAGATAAGGAATATCTTCAAGATAATGGCAACTGGGCCATTGTACCAAATGGGACTCCTACACCAAATAGTGTGAGGTCTGGTTGGGACTTAATATCGAGGAGATCCCATGAATGTTTTCGGGTCCAGCACTATCAACATTTATGGCACTAGAAGGACTGCCAGATGACAAGTTGAGTCCTCACAATCTGTTTTGAATCTCTGCTTACTTATCATGACTACACACAAAATTTATCTTCCAGAATGTATGTCTTATGGAAACGACTTTGAAATATCGGAAGAGATCTGGAATAACTTGTCGCGTAAAACATACAATGGTGGAGCCTTAATAGACTTGGTTAGACAAGCGATTGGCATTGTAGACTCCTGTGGAAGTTATGAGATCTTTGAGGATTACATGACCTGCGCATTGTTCGAACACACGCTTCAAGGGCACTTATTTCATTCATTTGCCACGCTGCCCGAAAAGTCTATTCACTCTCTCCATTATCTAGTCATGGACATAGACTATGCTTTCAATCATTTTGGCTGTAAAGCACTCAAAAGAGAAATTCTGAAATTACAAAAAGCACCTGATGAATCCGTTGAATAGTTTCACACACGCTTTTGTAATCTCACATGGCGATTTCCTGAAGACGAAATTGATTGGGAATTTTTCGATGGAAGATTTAAGTATCTTCTTTACATATTTGAAAATCCACAATTCTTAGAATCATTTCAACCCTGCTCAACATACTTCGGTGATGGAGTGCGCAATCACAATCGGGCACAGTTGTTGTCCCAAATGACTGTTCGCCTTCCCCTCATCAAATAGCTCCACCACCACAGAGTGATGTGGGAGAACATGCACACACATCGATTGAACTATCATATCCTCCCACATCAAATGCTCTCAATGTCTATGAAGATTTGGCTTGCAAGCTTGCTGGTTGTCATGTGGATGTGTTTCCTCAACCTTCATCCCCATGTTCCATTGATCTTTTGGATTGTATTGTCTTGTGTTCTTCTGTTCTAGACTCCACACTTGTTTTCAACGAGGATCAAGTTGTTGACAGAGTTGGTGTTGTGAAACCAACCTACGCTATCATCCATGATGAGTGTGTGTGGGAATATAAAGAAGAACCCATGATGAAGGATGACTCCCTTCCATCTGTGCCTCATTCACTCTATCCTGACATCCCTTATTATCCTCCCTATGAAAACTCATTTTTGGATGTTTCTACTT
>APFE031273986.1:51693-61827 GCA_000404065.3 Pinus taeda | reverse complement strand
TAGACCGGAGAGAGCCTTCTCCTGCCCTGTAGGGCTAGCTACGAGGCTAAATGGTTTGATGTAGCCTTGAGGTTTACCTTTCTCAGCCTGAGGTGAAATTTCAAGCGCTAACACACCTAATGGCGGTTTAACCCCCAAGTCTAAGGCATTTTCAGCTTGTCCATTTTGATTTGATTGCAAGCAATGAGGTGTGACATTCTTGGGCATCGAAGCCCAAGGGATTGCTATCTTTTGAAGCCACATTTATATAAGAGGGGATTGCAAAACCAACTTGCACCTCCCCCTCCCCTCTTGCTGAGTGTGCCATGGTGACGTTGAAGGATAGTGAGGCTTGCAAAAAACCTAAACTAAAACCTAAAGTTCTAAACAAAACAAATCTTAAAATTGATTTTAATATATATATATATATATATATTATATATATATTCTTATTTCGAAGTATATATTAATTAACTAAATTTATTAAGTTTTTATATGTTTTTTTTGTGTCCTCTCGTCCTAAATATACATCAATTAATAATAAATTTAACATATATAAATTATTAGAAAAATTGTAAAATTAAGCATTATATATAAGTTTATGTTCTCTTAGTTACCTTATAATCCGTTACATAATTATGTAAGTCTTATTTATCGATGAGATAAAAAATTCACCAACACATTACACAACATATGCATTGAATCATTTTGTTATTAATATATTTTTAAGTATACGTAAATATTAATTCATATTAAAATATTTCATTCATATCCCAAGTTGGATATTTTATTCTATGCAACATTGAAATATTTTCTTTTAACATTTTTTTTTCTATATGTAGATATATATGAAATGGATATCACTTGTTAAAATATTTTTGAAAAGTACAAGGTTTAAATCTTACTCACAATTTTTTTTCCTTCTAATTACTTTACATGAAATTATATTAGGTCATATCAACAACTAATTAAATATGCATAGCATAATTTTTTCTTTTTTTTCTTTTTTATTATATCAAACATAGATTTTCAATTTGAGAATATTTTATTTTTATTTTAAGAGGACGAACATACTTACACATCAACTTCCTATTGGCTGTAGAATGAACCTTCAAAAATCGGACAGAAATTTTTGGAAATCCATGTTTTCTTTTTTTTTTACAAAAACGGTTATGGGATTTCATTGACTGATTGGCTAAGAGCCACAAATTCGGTTACAAAAAGAGAAGAAGATTATTGCATGACTTTCCAACAAGAGGAACATAACACCTACAGTTATCAGGCTCCTCTTTTTACATTTAATATAGTGTACTTCTGTTGCTGATTTCCCGAGCTGAAAAATACAAACAAACTGTTTCAATAGAATGCAGTAAAACATGGCTCTTTAGGGGATTGGGTCCCAAAGGATTTCCTTATCTCTAAGAATAGTACCGGAAACTAATTGGACTTCCTTGTTTGCCTCAATGTCTGCTTGTTTGTTATTTGTTCTCAAGACATGAAAGTAATTCAAATTCAGGGACTTTGCCATGTCTTTAATCCTTGTAATTATCCTTGCTAGTTGCAGGTCCGCTGGATTAGAATTGGTCGCCACTTCTTTGATGATAACCTGGGAATCCCCAAAGACATTTGCCTCCTTGAGGCCCAACACTTTGAGGAGTTTGATTCCCTCAAAAAGGGCCATCACTTCCGCTTGTATGCTTGAGGAATGGCCTAATCCCCAAGCAAATCCATGCAAAGATGTTTCAACTGGGTTTATGATGAGCCCTCCAACTCCAGCAATTCATGGATTCCCTTTGGCTGCCCCATCAAAGGAGAGAGAAGGAAGTGTTTGTTTGGACAACCAAGATTGAAAATCTTCTTAGTTTTTCCTAATTTTCCATTCTTTGAGAGTTGGAGGAGAGCTATTCGATTTTTGAAATTTGAAATTGAGGGAAGTTCCCAGATCAATGTCCTGTTGCCTTAGATTCGAATCATCTCCTTTGTCTCCCAGCCACTCGACTAGCTGACTTTTCACTGAGTTGGTAACTATTCTGAAGTCATGTTCCTTATTTCGAAATATTCTTCTGTTCCTTTCTAGCTAGACTTGCCAGCTAATGAATTTAGGTAGTGCACTCCACGCTGCCCTGATTGTTTTATTTTTTGGATATGGGCCTGAATATCTGGTCATCCAGCCCGCAAACATATCCGAAACTGAGGAAGGGAAGATGACCTTATACTTCCAGGAACCAAGAAGCTCCTACCATATGAAAACTGCGAACTTGCACTCGATCATGAGGTGGAAGGTGGATTCCAAGTTTTCCTTGCAAAGCATGCATCTTGAAGGCCCAGCGATGCCCCTTTTTTGAATCTTGTCTTCAGTTAGAATTTTTTGATGACAGAGTAGCCAGCAGAAGTGGTCTACTTTGGGAATTGAAGGGAAATTCCAAATGCCTACCCAGGGGCAGGATTGGGAGGCACGTGAGGCCGCTCTAGACATTTAGTGTAGCCCTGAGCTACCGTGTAACCTACCAAATTTGAGCCCCAACCTCTCATGTCCTGCCTGCGTGCGTGAATTGGAGCCAACCCGTGCATCTTCGTGGTGAACGTTTCCAGTTCTGATTGTAAGGCGGGTGGAACTAGGAGTTGTTTCCAACCCGACCAAATGTCACCCTTCCAGTTCGATAGGTCCCACAGCGTGTTGTTGTTAGCCTCTGACATCCAACGTTTCAACTCTGTCATGTCTCTTGATTCTGCCAGCGGGGTCTATTCAGAATACTGTCATTTCACAGATTGATACGTTTTCCATTTCCTGGAATCCAGAAGGAATGGTTTCTTATCAGCGAGCCAATTATGTTGTTGATCATGTTGAAAGGGGTTCTAAGTTGATTTTTGGGTTGATCCAGGCATCTAAGTCTCGGTCCTCTGAAGTATTTCCTCCACCGTGCAGCTTGTACCCAACCTGGATTTGGAGCTATGATTTTCCAAATCAATTTGGCTCCCATGGCTAAGTTTTGAACACTAAGCTCTTTGAAGTTCAGTCCTCCCTCCTGAATTGGTCTGGTGACTATTTCCCAATTGAATAGGGGAATCCTTTTCTTGTTTTGTTTTCCTCCTTTCCAGAAAAACTTTCTGATTAGCTCCTTCATCTTTTTGATGATTCCCACAGGCGCCAAGAGAACAGAGAATTTGAATAACGGAAGGTTGTTAAGCACTGCTTTAATGAGCATTGATTTTCTGGCAATTTTGAGCCAAGAGGATCCCCAGGCCTACATTTTTGCTTTGAATTTGTCTAACTGGGGATACCAATCTTTTCTCAAGGCCCTCTTATGGAAGATGGGCAGACCAAGATATTTAAATGAGGACCAAGTTGTTGAGGTTGAAAATCCTAGGCATCTGGCAATGGAGCTTGTAGTTGAAGCAAGAATATTCCAACAGTAGATATGGCATTTTCCATTGTTTAATACGCTGCCCGAGACCTTACAGTAGTCTTCCAGTACTTCTTTGAATTTAATTGTTGAATGAGGAGATGCAGCCCCCAGCTGTAAGGTATCATCAGCAAATAGGGTGTGATTGATGCTTTTTACCCCTCTTGCAATGCACAAGCCAGCGATGTCTTGATCTTGCTGTTTTTTTCCTAGATAAAAGCTGAGGACAGAAGCCTGTAGCAAGAATAGGAGGGGTGAAAGGGGACACCCCTGCCTCAGCCCTCTAGTGGCTTTGAAAAACTCAGCAGCCCTACCGTTCACTAGGGGGGCAATCCAAGGTTCCGAAATACAGGCTCTAATCCACTTGATGAAATTTTGACCGGACCCCAATTTTTGCAACACATCAAACAAAAAACTATGTCTAACACGATCAAAAGCATTTGCTAGATCTAATTTAATAACCATACCTTTTTCCTTTTGGTGTAGGCTGGAATGAATCACCTCTTGAACCAGAATGAAGTTGTCCACAAGCTGCCTGCCGTGAATAAATCCACCTTGATTATCCGGGATGATTTTGGGGAGAATTCTTTTCAACCTGTTAGCTATCACTTTGGTTATCACTTTGTACCCAAATTGCATAAGGAGATTGGGTGAAATCTGCTGAAAGAGTTTGCTCCTTTTTCTTTGGGGACGAGGGCGAGAAAGGCTGAATTTGTACAGCCTCCAATCTTCTGACAGTCTTGGGACTTCTGAATCATTTTGAAGAACTCCTTCTCAACAATCCACCAACAAGTCTGGAGAAATCTAGGCGTAAAACCATCCGGTCCCGGAGCTATATCGGGATCCATTGCGAAGAGGGCCTCCCTTACTTCCTTTTGAGTGATTTTGCCTTCAAGTGCCTGGTTCATTCTAGAGGTGATAAGGCTGGGGACAACGTCCAACAGAATATTGTTTTGACCAGTTCCTATATCTTCCCTATACAGCTTCTCAAAGTGTTCTGATGCTGCCTTTTTTATGCTGACAAAGTCCTTCAGTGTGCAGTTATCTTCTTTTATTTCAGAGATGGAATTGCGGCCTTTCCTGGCTTGGGCTTGTTTATGGAAAAAGGAGGAGTTTCTGTCACCAGATTTGAGCCAAAGACTCCTGGACTTGAGCTTCCAATATTCTTCTTCTGCCAGACAGGCCTTGTGGAAACTTTGTTGAAGCTTGGCCTCGTTTTCCAACTCATCTTTAGTAATTTTAGTTGCTTCTAGATGGAGATGTTGACTTTCTACAACACTTTGTATTTTTTTCCTTTCCGCAGCAGGGTTGGGCAGGGTCTTAGCCCAATTTTTCAGCATGGTTTTAACCCTTCAGAGTTTTTCCTCCCAAATAAAGAAGGCGGAGCCCTTAACTGGATCTTTCCAGCAGTCTCTAACCTTTTCCATGAAGTCTGCCTCTTTGGTCTAGAGAAAGCTGAATCTGAAAGGTATAGACCCCATATCCTTGGGGGTCAGCAGCTCTAGGCTAATGTGCTTGTGATCTGATACACTGGTATGAAGAATGCACATTCTAGCTTCTAATCCAAGAAGTAGGAAGGAGCTTTGAACAAAAAATCTATCAAGTCTTGCCACTATGTAACCCGGACCGACTCTCTTATTTGACCAAGTGAACTTACCAGTAGTCGGCTTAATGTCTATCAGATCCCAATCTTGCATGAGGTCTTCTGTTAATTCTCTTGTCAGATCCCTGACGATACTACCTCCTCTTTTTTCTGACGAGAGGAGGGTGAGGTTGAGGTCTCCTGCTATGATTGTATTCTCTGGGTTCTCTAGATTTTCCAAGTGTTTTATGGAGTCCCAACATAATTTTTTTTCACCTGCATTGTTAGGAGCATATACATTGAACAGGCAAATAATTTCCTTAGATTCAGATGCTGCATTTTTAAAAAAATCCAATGAGTGTTCAATGACTCAGAGATTAATGAGAACTTATTAGGATTCCAGAGTGACCCAAGTCCTCCCGATGCTCCACGGGCAGAGGTTGCTTGCGCTCCGTCTTTCTTCCAAAATTTTTTGCTTGCTTGGAGGAAAGCTCAGTCCTCCAATTTAGTCTCCTAGATGAGAAGGATGTCTGGGGCTTCCAGTGTTATTAAACTGTTCAATGCTTCTTCCTTGGCTTTGGTGCCCATTCCCCTACAATTCTAGGAGACTATCTTCATCATTTACTTTTGCTGTGATGAGATCCCTTGAAGCCCTGGGTTTGGATCCTCTTCATCTTCGGGGTTTTCGCTAGGAGTTTCTCTGGTGTTGGCTGGCTGCCCTGAAGCTTTTCCTTGTAAGTTTCTTGCTCTCTTTTTTCCTTTGCTAACATGCGTCCTCTTGTAGATCTTCTAGGAGAATACTGTGATTCACCTATTTCCCCTTCTTCCTTTGATTCCTCAGACTCTTGGGTTTCCTCCTCTTCTTCTAATATCCTCCCTTTGGATCTCTCTGGTACAATTTTGGAGGGGGAGGCTTTAGATGGAGAGGTCTCCTTTGGGATTTCCGTCTCCTGCGTGGTCATGATTTTAGATCCAAGGATCTCAAATTTGTTCCCTTGGCTTTCCATGGATGGTTTCTGAGCAAGACCCGCTTGGGGAGCTTTCGCATTTGCATTTGCATTCTTCTCGTGAGAATTTTTGGAATGCTTTGCCTGATTCCATCCTTCTTCCTTCCCTTTTTCTTCCACCCCTTTGGATGGGCAGTGTCTGGCGAAGTGTCCGTAGACGTGGCACTTTCGGCATTTGAACGGAAGCTGCTCATAATCCAGTTTCTGTACATGAGTCCAAGGACCTACAACTATTTTGATGGCTTCTAGTAGTCCGACCTCTAGATCTACCTCCACACAGATTCTGGCACAATCATACTGGTCTTTTTTGTTGGCCTTGTCTATAGATTTACCAAGAGTGTTTCCTAAATGTTTTAGAGAGTCCCAGTTCCAGCAGTGAACAGGAAGATTGGGGAGTCTTACCCACACTGAGACCGCTATAGGCACATCCACTACCAGATCGAAGTCTGGTGTTCATTTATTTAAATACAGACCTTGAGGGCCCATGAAGTAGGGGCCATTCCTGAAAATGAGATTTTTGTCCTCTTTTGCAGAAAATTCAAATAAGAAATATCCTCTTCCGAGGAAGTAAGAGGTTGCCTTGTTTTTTATCAGAGGTGCCCTGTTCCTAGCGACCCAGTTCTCAGTTGATTTTGGGGAAGGCCAAAGTCCAGTAAACTGACCAACTAGAGCAGGATCTGCCAGAGACAAGGCTACCTGAATCGGACCTTCAGGCAGACGGGCGATCTCGGGGATATCTTCTAGTTTTTTCACAAACTTTGTAGCTTCCACACATTTCTTCTTGGGCAGAGAGGCTAGCAAGGTTCTGAATGCCTCAGCGGCGGAAGGTGGAGGAGGAGAGGAAGACCCCTGAGGGGGAGTCAGCTCCTCCATGAAGAGCATGCAGATCCAGCCATATCGGCCACAACTTGAAGCTAAGCCCTCGCCGGACACGCACATAGAGATCAAGCCGCGCAGTAAGCGGGCATGCTCGTAGTCTTCAAATCGCGCGGGATGCGAATCTCGCAGGTTGCAGAGCGGGAGACGAATTAAAAAGCAATTTAGTTAAGTGAAATCCATGTTACAGTTGTTAAGCTTCATGATTTTGGGTGACTCAAGGGTTTTTGATGGTGTTGAATCCATTTCCACCATTAAAAAAAATGTTTCAAACAATCTTACAATTATATATTTTTGAAAAAAAAATCATTCTAGAGAGATTTTCACCATTCAAGTTAAATTGTAGACTTCGTAGAAATCTCCCATGGAAAAAAACCTTAATTTTCTTTATAAAAAATATACATGATAAGTCCATTATATTCTATTTCACTGGCTAGAATCTAAGGTGGGAAGTTGCCAATCATTCATCCTAACCATCCTCATAAATCCAATAAAAGTTTAAATAAAAAAAATGAAAATAAAATTTGATCTACTTATGTATACCAACAATATTTTTGTCCATTATATTTTATTATAGGTCAAAGTTTATTATTTCACTTGCTAGAATCTCGGTAAGGAAGTTGCCCATCATTCCTCCTAACCATGAAAATATAATTTGATCCACGGATTGATGCCGAAAGGGCCAATAGTGTAAGGATTTGTTTAGCTAACTAACGTTGAACCTGGGTCAGGCCCTCTTAAGCCAACAGTGTGCTTTGTGGCAAGGAAGGACACGACAATTTGGGGAGACTTCTACAAGATCAACTACTATTTATGGTTGTAATCTTTATCATATTTCTATTAATACAAAGGGTATCTTGTTTTCCTATATGTGTTGTGTTATGTTTGCACTCATGTATTTCAATGTCTTGTTGATTCATTGAATATGGATGTTAGATTATGCTACTTGGTTGTTGTAGATCCCTTGCTTGTTTCACTCGTGTACAAGCTCTAATTATAGCATTTGGAGCTACAACTAAATTCAAGGAAAGCCTCTTTCCATTCTCTAACTTCTCTAAGGAAAATTTGATATTATTTATCTTACGTTGTTCTAGACTAGTCCACTACATATTCACCTTTATCTGCAATTGTTTTCACATAACACCATGGTCCAATACCATGGCTTATCTATACCACATGCCCAATCATAATTTATTTCACAATCAAAATATTTTATAACAATATGACAAGATTCTTAACCATGGATATTCACCCCCACTTTGCCATGGATATTATTGACTTGTAAATAGTATTTGTTATAATACCATGGGATAATACCATGGATTATCATTACCACATGCCCAAAAACCATAACTTATTTCATAATAAAAATATTTTATTTTAATTTTATTTAATATTTTTAATTAAGTCGAAAGAGATAAAAGATTGTAATTACTTTTGAGATATATCTAAACCCCTCTATCTTCACGACTACTAAAAATATTCCCATATAAATTAAATCAAGGTTTTAATAAAATTAAAAATGAGAATATTTTTATATATAAATATGTGAAAATATATAATGTAAATAATATTATTAAGAACTAGCATAGATCCATCTTAACTAGGGATCCAAGTAATGAGAGCAAGCCAAGTGATTAACAATAATAGAGGAAAGATAGTGTACGATTCTTTTAAGTTTTTCATTATTGTATTTTCTTTGGCATGATTGGTCCAAAATATAGGTTTAATAATATACAACCAATTGAGTTTTTAATTTAGATAATTTATTAAACACAATACAATCGGATCAAATTTAAGAGAGAGGGAGAGTGGAAGAGAGAGAGGGAGGGAGTGGGAGTGGGAGAGAGAGAGGGAGGAAGATAATGATATAGTTGGAGTGTTGGCTTAGGGGGTCCTAGCCCAAGTTCAGAGTTAGTTGTGCCAACCAACAAAAACCTACACTATCGGCCTTTTCGGCAACAACCTGTGTAGCGCAGGTTGCAGTCTCACCCGAAGCAGTATGGCGGGATGCAAGAGCCAAGTTTTTGCATCCAAAGGCTAGTGTGATGTCTTCCAATGCCTTGGATCTGCCTCCATGCAGATCGAAAAACTTCTAGGGCATGTCACTGCAAAAGCGGCCTTCAGACCTTCCCGAAGGTCCACGATCAGTCCTTGCAGAACCTTAACAATTGATTCTCCTACTTACGCGCATCAAAAAGTATCCCTAGATTGGAGTTCGCGTAGATCTACTTTATTCATCATAAAACATAAGAGAAACAATATGAATCTTCACGAAAGTTGCTAAGCATTCATTTCATACATTATTAAGACAGATTCAATAGATTAGCGTAGCATTTAATCATTATTTCATAAAACAAGTCATTCATCGGCAGCATATAACATAAATAGATACAACGTAAATAATCAATAATTCTTTGGAAAATTGTCTTTATTAATCTTCAATGACTGATTAGAGACTCAAACTACCCTACACACACAGCTGTAGGGGTCTTGCACTCAGTTTCGGACTCTACCCAAGCCTCCATGCACTCAACTGCAGATCCTTCCCTTTTTTACCTAAGCATAGAAAGCATAGCCTTCCTGCCTTAGCTCTTTCACCAAATTCTTCAATAAGCCCAATTATTTATCAAAATTTGTCCTAAGACTTTCTAAGACTTGACTATTTATAGACTTTTCCATACAATGCCATGGTCCGCAAACCATGGGTGAATCTCAAAACTGACTCAAAACTTTACTTAAAACAAGGGGCTAAGCCCCTTTGACTCTTTTTCATCTACGTGCTCTGCTTCCATATATCATGGAAACTTTACATTGTTTTCAAAACTTGTTACAAAAAATGACTAATTAATTCCATTCTACCCCTGGGGACCCCATCCCAACAAGACCCCAACACAAAAATCATGACTCGCCCTTGAGTCACTCAGCTAGTTGTTCTACTTTATGGTGGAGTTCGTTGAATGCCTTGGTCAATGCTTATAGCTTTGTGTTGCATTATTCTGCTTCTTGTTGCACCTCCTCGACCAGTTTCTCTGTGTTTGGCCCCTCTACTGTTGTTGGGTTGTGTTATATTCTTTCCACATAGTTAACAAGGGGTTTGAGGGGTACCCGTAACCCCACTTTATGGGGTCCGGGGCAGCGCCCCGGAAAATTTTGGTTTTGGACCCTATGTTAGGTTGGGCGGACCCATCTATGGTTTTGTGCATTATTTTCGCACATTTTTATGGACGCGATGGTTTTCAGTCCATGGTATTGGATGTGATGGTTTTTTGGTCCATGGTATTGG
>APFE031273986.1:29688-47753 GCA_000404065.3 Pinus taeda | reverse complement strand
GAAAAATCAAGCTGGTAGTCCCGGTTTTGGGATCCAGTGGGAAATCTCTGTGTATATGTGTTTTGTGTGTTATGCTCTTGCATTTTTATTTTTCATGTGATTTAGAATTCGTATGCAGGTAATTTCTGTACGGGGTTAAAACCTACAACTATCAGCTTCGTAGTCCTTTGTGTCTGTTACATAGCCTTCAGCTTCTTAAGAATAGTATGTGAGAACCATATGGCTTCCTCTGTCCAAGGCTCAAGCCATGCACTGAGCACATACTTCTTCTTTTGTAATTCCTGTATCTGCAACAATTTTGCTTTACCTTCCTATAAGTGCACGAAACACTGGACTAGTGCCAACGTTCGCGCTTCGTGTTGAGGTCATCATACTGTTGTTGCACTTCCCTGAGTTCTGTGCTCAACTGTTGCAGCGTAGGATCCTCCTACAATGTATCCTAGAGGCTCAGTGCCTGAGTGAAGAGCTTATCGCACCGTTGAATGACGACATCTAGCTTAGCCATGGATTCTTTAATCGTTGCGTTCCTTTATTCTTGAACCTCTAGCAGTGTGGTCAGCTACAACTTCAACTGCAACTCAACTATCTACATCCATAGGTCAAAAGTCACCTTATCGACCTTCTCCTTTGAAGCAAGCACTATAGAAGCCAATTTCCTTACCTTGGTCGAGGCCTATGCATCATCAGGTATACCCAACTCAGGTACATATTTGTAGGCCTACTCAGTCGTTGTGACCAGGTTCTGACGTTGCTTCTGCAACTCCTCCTGCTCCTTCACTGCCTAAGTCTTTTCTATGAAAAGTTGTTGGTTATTGACTTTTAACTCACTGATGGCAGTGAGTGCATGTTGTTCTCTGATTTGTAGCTCATCAGTGACCCCCTAATGTAGCACATGAAGGGGCTCGAGTGGTAGCGTGGCAAGGTTCAACCCCATGTATTTTACTATGTTAAGCACCACGTGATGCTCATCCGAATCCATGCAGACTGACCCTTCAAGCAAAAAGAAAGACTCTGACATCCTAAGTCCAGTCAATCTCTAATACTTCACTCCTTTCCTATGTTAGGCTGGCTTGTGTGCCACTTGCCTTCCCGACGTCTGCCTGAATTATGTTCGCCTAGATCTGCAACTCGTGCAGATCCTTCTAGATGTTCCCAAGTGTCTGCATGTATTGCTACTCGAATTGTTGTAGCACCTTTTTCATTATGTCTCGAATTTTGTCGCTGATCTCATCGAGATTGCACTCAATCAAAACCATGGAATCCACATGTGTCTGCTTATCAAACTTATGTTTCTTTCGTTGCCCACCTTATTGCTCCTACGCACACTTCTTCAGGATGAAAGGAGTGGTTTACTCCTCACCACCACCTCCTCCTTGCTCTGACAGCTCTTGCTCATTAGTGTGGGGAGAAGCAGACTTCTTGAATTCCTCTACATCCTTCTATTCGCGTTCTACTTGTGATTTGGCAGCACACTCCACTTCGATACATGCCTTCTCTGCATCTATCCTAGTAGTCTCCTTCTTCTTTTGCGCACCCAATGTGTGCACAGCTTTCTGGGTGGCGTCCTTCTGCTTTTGTGCAGCAGAGCTTTCTACGCCTTTGCTTGTTCCTGCATCTAACTCTGAAGGTGTGCACCATTTGCACAGTCAAATCCCCACAACTTCCTGGATATCTGTATCTGTCACCATATAAGGCAACGGGTGCCATTTCTGCTCAGGGTCTTTGCACGCTTTGATCAAGACCCTACGAAAATCGGCTTTGAATTCTGCTTAGGTCAATAATTGTGCATACAAGGTGGGAGACAACCTTGGCCGCTAGTTAACCGCCATGTGAATTTCCATCTCCATCAAAACCCAAAAAATATTTGTCTCCTTAACGCGCTTTGGATCTTTTGAGGTCTGTAACGAGGCAAACCACGCTACCTCAGGTAATTCTTCTTTGTGCAGAGGAAACTGGCTATCCTCCATTAACCTCCAAGTAACCAAAACAACCAACAATAATAGCCAGACATAATGAAATGGCCTGCTCTCCTCCTGGGCCTCTCGGAAGTTCGCGAGGAACTCCTAACATAGATACTTGGCCTGGTTGTACTGAACCCCCTTCGCGCACTGAGATGCAAGCAATATAATCGACGCCAAAACTTTATCCACACGGCATTTTCTCATTACTTTTCCTGCTGGAATCTGGGCAGCCAACTATACTGTCAGGTCTCATATGTACGTGACAGAGTACCCTTGCGAATTTTATATCATACCAAACTCCTTCTTCATCTTATCTGCCAACTCTGTCTCTCCGGTTTTTCTTCCAAATTCTTTGGCAAGGTTCGCCCCTTTGTAAGGTAGCTTTGTGATCTTGTGGATCAACATGTCGGTGATGGGGATAGGCTTGCCTAGCCATAGGCACTCATCATGCACTAGCGTGAGGAGCTAGCACACACAGACTGTATTAATGCAATAATGCGACACTAACAACAAATTGAGCAACCCTGACTGCTCAACACCGCAGACTCACTTCATGGGCTTCAAAATTGTGACCCTGTGTCATCATAGTAGGTTTTTTGCATATACTTGTGGGTTTCCAAGTGTGGAAACTTTGTATGGTTCGCACGGTCCCAGTCTTCCATTTAAGCAATAGAATGTGCACCAGCCTAGGACCCTCGAACACAACCTGCTCAGGTAGCAAAGGTGTCGAAATTGAAAATTTGCCTGTATCGGGATCTTTCATGACTTTAGTTTTTCCCTTCCATGGAGGGATATACTCAGCCAACCTCATCATAGGCTCCACGCCTTTGGCATCAATATCCTTGATACCCTGGAATTCTTCCTCTTCTAGGTCCAATACCTTTTCTGGTTGCTTATCCTTTTTTTGCTTTACCTGTGTCTTGGTATGCTTCCTCTGTGATGCGTGCACCAACACCAACTTCTTTGGCTTTTCCTTCGTGGCTAGCTACTTTTCTTTCATATCAAGTTGCTTTTCTTTTGCCACAATCTGTTTCGAACTAGGCAACCTCGACATCGTGGTCACAGCAGGGGTAGCCTCCATACTGGACACTTCTAGTCCTGGTGCATCATACACAGCTGCTTCTGAACTCAGGGCTTCAGCAGGGTTAGTGGAAGTCATTTTCTCAATGAATAACTACTGGTCTTCTGTATAATAGTCCACAAATGGTGGGTGTGACAAAAATTCCTCGCAGAATGCTCGGCTCATATGCTACAGATAGCAAAATTCAACAACAAGTCTTAGAGTGAAAAGTGTTCTCTATTGGACCGGCACGCATAATTTATAGGGGGTTTTGAATTCAAATATGACCGTTCCCCTTAAACCCTGATAATAAATGTTGTTTTGGTGGAAGATCTTCAAAGATTTTCACCTTAATTTCCGCCACCTCGCTCCTCTTAACCGTTTTCTAGTCGTCAAATCATGAATAGTAACTCCAACGGTCATTTTACTACTGGGTTGTGTGGTACCTTCCCCCATGGCACAACTTCCTAAGCACAGCTTCATTTGTTGCATCTTAGTCACTCTCCGCGCAACCTGCTCGCTGGCTTGTTCTCCAACCCGGGCAGTGTAGTTTATAGTCTCCCACTCCCTTGCAATTGCCTGGAGCACTAAGACTATCCTGCTGCCATATAGTCATTGTGCAGGATCCCCTGTATACAACTTCAACCTGCTCCCATTCACTCTTCCCGGGAAGGGTTCCCCATTCAACTTCGTGAGCTGAACTGCACCACCTTATGTAATTTCCTTGACAATATATGGCCCTAACCAATGCATCTGGAATTTACCCAGAAATTTAGTGAACTTACTATCATATAACAGTACAATATCGTTTACCTTGAATGTGCAAAGCTTGATATCATGATCATGCCATGCTTTTTCGCGTTCCTTTTGTACTTGTTGATGGAATCCTGCCAAAAATCAATCTTCTTCGAGATCCATGAGTTGCGCGAGCCATCTTTCTAGAGCCTTATGATCCGCCATATCTATTAAAGCTACTTTGCTCAGGCTAGGCACAATGTATTCCATCAGTATTACGGCTTCAACCCCATATACTAATCTGAACAACATTTGTCATGTTAACTTCTTACAAGTAGTCCTATAAGCCTATAGCACTGAAGGTACACGTACATCCCAATAATTCCTCTACACGTTACAGATCTTCGTCAGCGTGTTCTTCAACATCTTGTTAAACGTTTCAACAGTTTCGTTTTCCTGTTGATGATATGGTGTATTCTTCTGATGGTAGACCTGGAATTCCTCAGTCAACGCACTGATTGTTTCATTCAAAAAGTGTGTACCCTTGTCATTCATCAAAACTTTCGAGCAACCAAACCTTGTTAAGACATATTCAAACAATAATTTTGCAGTCGTAGCCCCTGTACAATCCTTTACTGGTTTTTCTTCCGCCCATCTGGTTAGATATTCTGTCATAGTAATAATGTAGCACGCGCCCATTTTCTTTCCATGGGGCTGAATTGGCCCAATAAAATCAATTGCCCACTTCTCAAATGCCTGCAAAGACACTTGAGGATGTAGTGGGAGTTCATCCCTTTGCGACGGTCTGCCAGTTCTTTGACATGCATCACACGCCTTATAGTATGCCTTGAAATCCTTGTGCAATGTTAACCACCATAGACATATGCGCAAAATCTTTTGCGCAGTTGATTTTCTTGCATAATGGCCTCCCGTAGCTCCCCCATGAGCTTCGGTGAGAATGCTATCATGCTCAAAATTTGGCACATATCTTCACAATATTTCATCTGCAACCATTTTATACAAATGCCCCGCAATGACTGAAAATTCGGCTGCGCGCACTACTAATTCCTTCTTTTGTTGACTTGTATATCCTTCTGGCACCATCCTCATAGTTAAGAAGTGAATAATGTCTGCAAAATGGTCATCTACTACATGCACCGCAAAGAGTTGCGCATCTGCCAACCCTTCCTCCAAATTACTAGTTTCTTCGCCTGTTTCAATTCACGACAGATGGTCAGGTCTAGCATTTAACCTCCCCGGCTTCACAATGACTTAAAAGTCATACTCTTGAAATAATAACAACCATATGCAAATATATCCCCCCAACCCAGGCTTGTTGACCAAGTATTTTAAGGCAGAATGGTAAGTGTACATCTTGAAATCATCTCCTAACAGATAATGCCTGAATTTTTGCAATGCATAGACCATGGCCAACCCTTCGTGTTCAGTCATTGAATAATTTTTCTCGCCCTTCAATAACTTCCTACTTGTGAAGGCTATAGGATGATCCATTTCTCCTTCACCAGCCTGTGTTAGCACTGCACCCAGCGCAATGCAAGAAGCATCCACATGTACATGAAACTCCTTTTTCCAATAGGGAAATACCAAGATTGGTGCAGTTACCAACTTTCCTTTTAATACATCTAAATTGCCCTAACATTCTTCATCCCAACAAAATGTTGCATCCTTCTTTAGCATTTTTTCCATGGGCGTAGTAATTTTATCATAAGCTTTGATAAATTTTCTATAGTATCCTGTATGTCCCAGCATCATGTGCAGTTGCTTGAAATTCCTAGGGGCCTCCAAGTTCACAATTACTGGAATCTTTGCATGGTCCACCATCAGTCCTTCTTGCACACAACATGACCCAGCAAGATCCCAAAAGGAACACAAAATATGCATTTTTTTAAAATTCAGTGCTATTTGGTATTTGTGACATGTGTCCAACATAAGGCACAGACTTGCTACATGGCACTTCACCAAGCTAAACACCGTCCAGTCATGAAAGTACACTTCCGGGAACTTATGAATGAATTCCTTGAACGCCACTATGACTACGCGGGAAATATCGCAGGGGTGTTCTTCAATTCAAATGGCATAATTGTGTACTGAAAGCAACCCTACTCTGTTGCGAAGGTGGTCTTGCTTCTATCTTTTGGGGCAATCCTGATCTGATGATACCTGGAAAACCTGTTAGTAAAGGAATATGCCTCCTTCCCTCCAACATTTTCTAACACTTTGTCTATAAATGGCATTAGAAAAAGATCGTGAACACATGCATCATTAAGCTTTCATAGATCTACGCAAATCCTTATTTCTCCCTTTTGTTTCTTCTCTTGGACCACCATCGGGCTCACCCAATCCCTGCTTCCAACATTTTATCCAACTCTTGGTGAACATTTTCCCTATACTTAGGGTTAAGACGATAAGGCCTCTGTCTAACAGGGTTCGCGTCTGGCTTCAAGGTGATCTTCATAACACCCAAATCGTTGATTATGCCCTTTAAATCTGAAAACTTAATAGGGAAGCGATCCTGGTATTCACGAAGTAATTCAACAACTTTATCTACTGTAGCATCGTCTCAATAATCTCCAATTTTCGTGAACTTCAGTTCTTCCTCAGTGCCAATGTTTACTTGCTTTATTTTCAAAGGTGCATAAATGTATGGGTTCTCTATTTGTGGGCCTTTGATTTTGCGATGCCCTTCTGCCTCCGGAATATTGATATTCCTTGGGTCTTCTTCCTCCTCTTCAACGGTCACATTATCACATTCCAATGCATGGCGCAGTTGGGTGCTCCAGTCTGGTTGGGACCATTCCATAGGTTCCTTCGATGTTTTGAAGATGAATGCTTTAATCTCTTATAGTGCTTCACTGATTCTTGCAAATGTGTCTTCAAAGTTGAAAGTCAATAAGAAACCTTCCTTCAATACATCCCATTCCGCAGTGCCATGGTGGAGCTTTGTTTGAAGATACCAGTTCATGGGGATTGTATCCAAGGTATGACAAAATATGTGTACCCATTATGGTTGCGGTTATGTTCCTCAATCTTTAGTCCATTGTTCTAGGTGATCATGTGGATCATCCTTTCCATTATACTTCTCAGTCATTATGGTATTAGTACGGCCAAACTGTAGCTTCATCATTCTTTTGTAATCTCTTCATCCAACAAAACTATCCTTATCGTACCCCCCCACCATCATGCAGGTGTAGCACCAAATCTAATGCTTGAAAGTAGTGGTCCTCAGGGGCTTCGCATTCAAATTCATATAAAAACAAATCTACGTCAGTTAAACCAGCATAATAAGGCAACTTTCTTACCTCTGATGAAACACAGTGCACAACTTTATCATCATATTGCATCACAATGTAGAAACTTCATGTAAGCGATTCTTCCAATGCTCTAGTTCCTCATCTGAATTAGAGGTGTAGGAACTCTCCCGGTCCCATGTAATACATCCATCTATCGTCGAATTGATCCAGTCTTGATATCTCGTTTTCTATATTGTAGATGTAATCCAACTCGTCGTCACTTTCTTCATAGTTGTAGACTGGCTCAATATAGTGCACTCCTTCTATAGGATCCAGCAGTACTAGAACCCAAAGAAATTTTCTTTCAAACAAAATTGTCCTTTTCTTCAAATTAATGACCCCATTAATATAAATTGCCCAATTCATTCCTAGGAGTGTGGGTTAAGGATTATTGTCATCAACAATTTCTATAACTTCAAAGTCTGCTACTACACTCGCACCTTCAATATCAACAATTACTCCATATAATTGTCCCATGGGGATGATTTTCTGTTGATTCTCCATCCTGAGTTGAATCGGAGACCGCTGCGGCGCATGTCTCCCCATCCTTTCCCATGTTTGTTTTTGTACAACATTCGCATTGGACCCCAAATCCAAGATTACCTAGTCCATTTCATAATTGCTTATCTGTGTTGTTAGCTGCATCTCCCGCCTTATTCATGCCTTATGCTTACCAATCTTTCTGGCCACACGATGTTCATTAGGGGATTTTTCTTTACTAGTGCATTTATTTATTATTTCTCGCAATCCTTCCACAACCTTGCTATCACGCAACAGCTTCATGCAGGTCTCTAGAAACGTGGTGAGTACAGAACGATCAACCTCTATTGGCGCACTGATTTCTTGCATCTTGTCCTAGCTTCCATAAATGTTTCCTTATTGCAACTCAGATCAAAGCCAACTTCTTTCTCTGGAGGTTTGCAAACCCATCCATCTTTTTCAAGTTGTCAACCCTTATCAATGCCAGTTGTCATTCCACTTCTTAGCACAATATTAATGCTTTGATCTTCCTCGCAGGGCTCAGCCCGCATCATTTGTAAGTTCTGTGTTGGTTGCTGAGGCTGCGTCTTCTTCTCTTGCATATTAGCTATTAACACCGGGCACTCTTCTATGGTATGGTTGAACTTTCTGCAGTATTGACATGACGGGTGTGTATAATTCTCGCATTCTCGTGCATAGTGCCCTATTGTCCACAGTTGTAGCAGATAATCTGACCGCGACCTCTACTAGGTCCTGCTCCTCGACCCTATCCTCAACCCTGAAAACCTTTGCGCGCTCCTTTGTCACCTTGATCTGGAGGCCGAGTCTCTGCTTGCATACGGTAAGTAGGGGTTCTTTCCATCATTAGCTCATAGATGCGAAAATGGCACTCATCGTGGTCCGCAAATTTATAGAAATTACAGAATAACTTCTGAGGTGTTTGGACAAACTTCTGAAGCAAGTGACAGTTATCCGTCACTTGTTGCCCAGTACCTTGACAAATGACACACCATAATGCAGCCCCTTGCTTGGACCTACTGGGGCTTCTGGCTTCAGGGGATTTGCCCCACTCCCTTATAATATAATTCGCGAACACAGGACAATGATCCTTATCATGCATGTGGCCCTTGCACTTCAAACACCAAACTTCTGCGTGCATGTCAGGCTTAGTCTCATTGTCTTTCTTCAAACTCTATAATTCTAGGTGTATGCTTTCCAATTGTGAGTAGATCTACTGCACCCCTAGATTCGTGTCCTAAATAGGTGATTCGTGCAGCCTCATCGCAATATCTAAGGCTTCTGCCTGTGTATCTATCTTCTATTATGAGAAAGCAATTCTCAAATGGGGCAAAAGAGACGCTATAAACCAGTCATGATGCTAGATATATGAGATATGCATGTTAGCCTATCTAATCTGGCACTTCAACCTCTGATCAAAGTCCCAAGGTGTCTCCTCAACCTTCATCATGATCTCTTTAAATTCGATCACTGACTGTGAGTTAGAATTGGGTTTACTAAACTCTTTGTTCAAAGTCATTTGAGTTTCTGTTGGTGATGCAAGAGGATTATCAATATAATACTTAATGTACTAGGTTAGTGCGTGATCCTGCAAGGCAGTAACTAGCTGAGCCTTCTTTATATTATCATGGGTGATTTGCTACGATGTCCATACAACGTTCACAACCAACCATAACTTCTCTGGATCTTCACTTCCTCTGCCCTTGAAGATCGACATCTTCATTGCGTTCACCATGTTGAATGGTGGCGGTGGAGGTGGAGGTGTGGGTGAAGGTGTATGTGGTGGAGGTGGAGGTGGAGGTGGAGTGGATGGATGATTTGTCCTAGGAATACCCTGAGTTATTAGCTGAACAACACTTCGCAGTGTAATCTGCACTGCCCCCTCGTTGTCGCTTGAGGGAGCTCCAACCAATGGGCTCTACTCTGGTCCTGATCTTGAGTGATTTCTAAAGAATCTTCCACTTCGTGTAGCTTCGAACATCAAGGTAATGGCATTACCCATTTATCTCATAATAGAATTTTAATCCAAGTATTCAATGATCTTAAATACTTACCTCGCGGTCCTTTGAATAATATTCACTCTACTTTGCTATAGCTAACTAAGGTATCAACTGCAAATTCTGTAACAAGTCCTCCCAGAATTCGATCGATCTAATGATCGACACCCTACACAATCTTGTTTTCAGAGGCTTCTAGTCATCGCACTAATTCTGGAGTCCACACTATAGGACTGTCGAGCTTCCACCTTCCTTGACTATTTGTCAATTTAGCTAACCACTCATATAGTTCAATTGGGAAGGTGCAGAAGAAGATTTCGTGTATCTCTTTATAAAGATATATATTCAAACGATCTTCCTTTGTTAGGCACAAATTCCCGTTTTCTTGCACCACGAACTCATGAATCTTCTAATCCAACCACCTTTCAATTTCTTTCTTGGTCGAGTTCCAATGATGCGAGATCACACATCTCTTTTAAGCAGATCTCGGTCCTAGCAACAAAACCATTTATTGGCTTAGAGGGTCCTGACCTAGGTTCAGAGTTAGTTGTGCCAACCAAAAAAACCCTACACTACTGGCCCTTTTGGCAACAACCCATGTAGCGCAGGCTGCAGTCTCACTCGAAGCAGTATGGGGGGATCCAAGAACCAAGTTTCTGCATCTAGAGACTAGTGTGATGTCTTCCAGCGCCTTAGATACGCCTCCACATAGATCGACAAACTTCTAGGGCATGTCACTGCAAAAGCGGCCTTCAGACCTTTGCAAAGGTCCACGATCAATCCTTGTGGACCCTTAACAGTTGATTTACCTACTTATGCACATCAAAAAGTATCCCTAGATTGGAGTTCGTGTAGATCTACTTTATTCATCATAAAACATAAGAGACATTATTTGAATCTTCACGAAAGTGTCTAAACATTCGTTTCATACATTATTAAGGTAGATTCAATAGATTCGTGTAGCATTTAATCATTATTTCAAAAAACAAGTCTTTCATCGACAAAATATAACTTAAATAGATACAATGGAAATACTTTGTAATTCTTTGGAAATTTGTCTTTATTGATCTTCAATTATTGATTGCAGACTCAAACTACCCTGCGCACACAGCTGCAGGGGTCCGCGCACTCAGTTGCGGATTCTACCCAGGCCTCCATGCACTCAGCTACAGAGCCTTCCCTTTTCTACCTAAGCACAGGAAGCGGAGCCTTCATGCCTTAGCTCTTTCACCAAATTCTTCAATAAGCCCAATTCTCTATTAAAACTTGTCGTATGACTCACTAAGACTTGACTATTTATAGACTTTTCCATACAATGCCATGGTCCGCGGACCATGGGTGAATCTCAAAACCGACTCAATAATTTACTTAAAACAAGGGGCTAAGCCCCTTTGACTCTTTTTCATCTACGCACTCTGCTTTCATATATCGCAGAGACCTTACATTTTTTTCAAAAATTGTTACAAAAAAATGACTAATTAATTCCATTGTGCCCCTAGGGATCCCATCCCAACATGGATTGAAGAGAGAGAGAGAGAGAGAGAGAGAGAGTGATGGGGGGGAGAGAGAGAGAGGGAGGTGGGAGAGAGGGAGAGAGAGGAGGGGAGAGAGAGGAGATATGGAGCTGGAGGGGCGTAAGATTCCCAACAGGAAAATTTTGAAGGGATGTGTATCACCAAAACATTCCAATTAACAACAATTATTAGATCTCATTATAATGCATGCATTTATAATTAAAATATATGAGGAATCAATTTGCCAAAACATGGAACATAGGTTAACCCAGAAATAGCAGCCACTTTACTTAATAAATAACTATAGTACAATGTATGCCAAGACGATCGCTAAACAAATAATCAACCAACTGAACTCTGAAGCACAATCGTGGACCTTGGATGGATCCACCAGACAATAACACCCACTGATTTTTCGTCCTTGTGATCAAACTGGAACTAGCCTTGCCAAGTTCTCAACAAAGACAAAATAGATAGATAACTCCGGATGATCCCAATGCCTAGCACCTATTCCCTTTTATAGGCTTGATGGACTCTCTAGAAGCTTTATTTTATTATTTTCCCTCGAAAAATGAAGGGGAATACCATGGGCAGATACCATGGGTACATTTTGTATATTTTGACCATATCGAGAAAATGGAATATTGCAAATCCTCCCACCCAAAGATTACTTGTCCTCAAGAAATCCATTGATATCCACAACAGAAGCATTTGGACATTAATACTAGGATCCCCTACAACCTAGTGTGTTATTCTATGCCTCCATGCTAGATGATCCTGAATGGATCCTCCGATACTTGGATCCCAAACAATACTCTGGTCAATCCTTCCCTTGATAGATTCACCTAGATCCCAAATAATCCTCCAGTGAATCCTGCCCCCAATGGATTCCCCTTGATCCCAATGCCACCTAAGTCCTGGGACTTATGGGTTATGATACCATCTTAGTCCTCCACCATTTCCCATTCCAAAGGGCCCAAGCTGCAATATGCCCTTGGTTGCGAGTATCATCCTAGGAATCAACCCATCAATAGAGTACCAAATCATAATCTCTCGCCAATCCATGCCTTGTGAAGGATGAACACCTGTAAATCTACTATGTTGATGTTTCTCAATGCTCAACTCATGCTGCTCCACTCAGTCACCCAACATGATGCATTTGGAGAAATGTGCCCTGCCCTTCCCAATGTATAAAGGCGGGTTGGTAGTGTTGCAAGCCTTATCTATGTACTCTTGTAGAGGATTTCTCTGGAACTCCCAACTGTACTCTTGTAGAGGGTTGCTTTGGAACTCCCAACTGTACTCCTTTTGTTGCCTTGTGAGGGACTTGAGTCATTCCTCAACACTAGACAAATTGGTCATTGATTCCAGACATACCCCTATGAGCACCTCATTTTTATATTTTCCTATAAGACAATATCTCAAACTGTCCAGACTCTCTGCTTCAACATCATAATATGTGTCTTGAAATGCATGATCCTCTCTCAAAATTCCTCTACTAGAAATTCTTGTGCCCTGTTGAATGTCTTTGTATTTGTCTGCACCAGATTCCTCACAACCACAACTTTGTCTTGAACCTTTGATTGATCCTCTAGAAATGGCTCATTCTGCATACTATATTTGTCATGCTTCCCCGCATGATCATGCTCATGTTGGTTTATTACTCCTGGATTTGTTGTAACATGATTAGTTTTGATAATTTAAATTTGCTGATATAATAGGTTTTAGTAGTTTGGAAATAATAAATGGGTCTGCAAGAGTAAATGCGCCCTCAAAATGTAAATTTAAGTTTCATTAGCTGGTTGATTTAGTTAATCATGCATTTAAACATGATTAAATGATGTAATAAAGTAAATTCAAACATGGTTTACAAACCTCTAAGAACATATTTTGAAAAACTGAAAGAGGTTTTTGTTGTCAACATCATCATTTACAAAAACCTCTCTCAGTTTTCTAATAGCTACTATGGTTTGGGAGAAACAAAGGTAGGACCCTATTTTCAGAATTTCGGGAGGAAAAAGCTCAAAGACAGTTAGTGACTTGGAGGCCACCTCATCAAATATGAGTTTCAATCAAATTCGAATTGTTCTTCTTTATCAACATAAATCCTCAAGGATAATACCAGAACTTTTGAAATAGTTTTAGTTACCTTTATTTGTGTTCTATTTTTACAATACAATTTTCAGATATTTGTAATAGCTCTTGATATTTTTATCAAGATATTTTGTGAGGAAATTGTATAAATACTTCATCGGTTGAAGTAATATGGGTGGGCTTTTGATGCCAAGGCTCTTCACTTTGTAATAGCTTCCATTATAGGAATTTCTAATGAAATCCTTCTAGCTCCTGTTAGGTTCCTATACCAATTGGTTTCATCTTTCATGATTGACAGTGGAAGGGCTAAATATGTTCATCATTGCAGGCTGCAAAGGTTCCATATTTTGTGTACATACTAGGAAAATTAAAAAATGAAAAGAGGGTATGCCTTAAAAGAATAATCAAAAGGCAAGAAAATCAAATGGTCAAAGGAACACTGAAAATGAACCCCAAACTAAAGACCAGGAAAGTGGCCAGCCAAAATGCCACTACTATCTTTTGGCAGTAACACAGTCTACAAATACTAATGCTAATCATACTTAATGGATGGCCCAACAGTCTAATCTGGACCATGTCATGTTTAAATTGCTTGTTGCAGAATATAGAATGGTTCCTGTCCAAACAGCTCAAGCTTGGCAGATGACTAGCTAGGTAGAGAAATGAAGGAGCCCAACTGCTTAATCTGGGTCCTTGGAAGAAATAAGGGTAGATTTAGATAGGAGGGAAGTCAAAAGAAAAAGAGAACAATCAGGGTTTGCTAATTCAAGTGCACCCATTTCAAGTGAAGAAAAAAAATGTTAGGATTGCTAGATTAGGTAAGTAATGTAAGGTTGCAGAAGTAAAGGGGCCATCACTAGCTGGCTTATCAAGAGCAAGACTCATCCCATCCAGAGTATTGGCACCATGGCAGAGGTTTGAGGACATAACAATGGAAGCATGTCTAATTTCCCCCTTTTCCCCAAACACCATTTATTAACATCCCCCAAGGACCTTGGGATCTGCTCAAGTGTCCAGTTTCACTTCATTCCATGACGAAGTACCAGGTTAAACTGTGAAGTTCACTTAAGGAAAGGAAGCCACATTTCTTGTGTAAAAAATCTTTACTCTCAATTCCACTCATCTTCTATCCCTAAGTTTTACTTCTTAAAGCTTAGCATTTGCCCCTACACATTCACCTCACAAAGTCATATTAACAACTAATTTATTATTTAGCTCCCTAAGCATTCCCCTTCCCTAAAGTCTACAAAGATCTATATGAAAATCCCAAAAAATCTATGTAAATACCCTCCCCCTAGCAATATAGCTATATAGTCATGTCTTGGGGAATATTAACCCATCAAGGGCTAATTTTAACCCTCTACCACCCTAAACTATGGGTTTTTAATTAAAAACTTTGGTTAAAAATAAAAAATCCATAGTCCCCGCCCTCATTAACCCCTCTTACCCCTTTCCGCGCTAAAGTTTTGTTTTATAATGTTGTTTAAATAAAACATTTATAAACGGGCGCAAACATTTACCCACTAACCCTAAGTTAAAAACCCACCCCGCGCGTGATATATTTAATTTATTATTTTAATCGGGCGGGTCCCCGTAGCCATAAACCATTGTCATATCACATCCGCCGCCAACCGTGCGATCGTCGCCCCCACAGATCTAACAGTGGGCAGTCAATCTCACCTGGGAACGGGCGGAGGTTTAGTGTTCGGGGGATTGGCGGTTTCACCGCCGTACCCCCGCCACGCGTCAACCGCCCAGGTTGTTCGGAGGCCCCCCCCCCCCCCCTCTTACCGCTTACTGCCCAACGGGTGCTCCGGGGAAACTGCTTACTGCCTGCCATCTCCCGCTGACGTCATACCCACGTCAGCATGACGTCAGCACCCTCGTCTGCCACCGCTACTCCACGTCGCCTCCACGTCGTCCATCCGGCCGCATGCCCTGCCACCGTGTCACCGCCACGTGGCCACCCACGTTAGCCGCCACGTCACTCTGCCGTACCTAAACCCACCGATGACGTCATGCTGACGTCATCACCGAAAAAGCGCCAAAAGGCCAAATTTGCATAAAATGTCGTGAAATGACCGTTTTGTGTCATTTTCACTTGTCGTTTTGGGAGCGTTGTGCATGCGGAATACGTCGTTTGCTGCCTAATTCGAGAATTTACTCACCCAAGCTGCTGCCGCCCTCAAAGTCGACTCAAATTGCCTGCCATTGTTCCAGCTTGACACCGTCGGCACTGAAAAATCCAGGTATTTGCCACAGTCGACCTATTTCACCCATCTTTGTGCCATTTTTCTCCTAAATTCCTGTAAAAAATCTCTGCAAAGCTCCTCACAGTCGAATTATCCGCTAAAACTACCCAAAAAACTTGGTAAAGTCCCTACACCGCGAAGCTCTACAAAACCCGTGCCCTTCTGCGAAATTCACCGTTAAAAAGTAATTTTAGAAGCCAAGCTACCGGCTAAAATCCATATAACTGCACACTGATCCCTTTTATCAGAATTCCCTTTGCAAAAACCAGCTACTTAGCTCAAAACACTCTGGCTTTTTCCAACGGAGTGCCCCACAGTTCATCAACCCTGTGAAGAGTCTTTTTAAACTCTCAGAACTGCTCACTTTCAAACACAATTCAGTGGGCAGTCTTCAGCCTTCTCACTAATCCTAAGCTCGGGAAATTATCCAGTAAAGTTTAAACATGGCCACTCCATCAGCTCTAGATGTTGCTCCTATTAATCCACCCAGCAAGGAGCTTGAAGCTATGCCTCTTGTGGACAGTGATTTCCTCATTGCAGATTTTGTGGCAGAGAGGAACCACTTGCAAACCTTCTGCCAGCTGAGGAACAGTCACTTGGACAACAGTGACATCTATGGCATCTGGGAGTCAAATCTGCCTATTTATTTCTTGCCTTCTGTGAATATCTTTCCTGAACTCATTCACCTCTATGCAGAGAATTATGACCAAAAACTCAGAGCTGTTAGGTCTCCATCTGGGAGCATACTCTTTTACAATACTCCTGATTCCATCAATCAGATGCTAAATTACAAGCAAACCCAACTGCTCTACCCTTTTTCCATAAAGTACTTGTTGGATGAGGGCTCCAAGCTCTCTAGCATTGAGATTGTTGCAGTTGCCAAAACTTTCATGAGAGTAGACTGCCACCCTTCTGGGCCACCTCCTTTCCCATATGAAAATTTCAATGAGGTAGGCAAGCTGCTTGTGGACATGATATCCTCTGTGTTGGGGTTCTCCACAAATGAACATGTTGATGAAATTGTGTTGGTCTTGTTATCTGCATATAGCCTTGGGAAGCCCCCTGCTATAAAATACAATTATGCCAAGTTTATTGCCAACAAGATACATGACCAACTGCTAAGGCTGAACAGGGAAGCAATATTTAAATATTCATCATACATCTATCACCTGTTCATGTACTATCAGACAGATTGCTTCCAGTGCCCCATCAAGAAGCTGGATTCACAGGGAGAGAGGAGGTCTGTCATCTTCTGGTCTTCAGTTTTCCATCAAGTCCAGAACTCTCCCTATTCCTACTGTGAATTCATTGACCAATTTGTCTATCCAGTCACATGCCTCTTGAAAAGGACTCCTCCTGCCAGATTGTTAAAACATATGCAGAAAATCTTACAGTTGTCCAGGGATTACAAAATAGGTGATTGGTATTTATACCAAAATCACACAGTCATCAGGATCTATGGTTGTGAGCTCTGCCCTTACAGGCTCCCAAGATATGTGCCTATGAGATTGTTTACCTTGGAATACTATAGGCAACTCATCAATTCTGACCTTACACACTTCCATAGTGCCAAGAAGAAAGCCAATCTCAAATTCACAGACCACCTAGGCCCATTCATCATGAACAAGAAAGATGGTTGGCAAGAAGCTAATCAAATATTGGGGCAACAACTTAAACTTAAAAGGAGCTTCTGGTGGGTCCCTTATGACCCTGAAGGCTTTATCAGTTTTAGGAGAGTCAAGTATAGGCTTCTAGCCTATAAACATTGCCCATATCCACAAATTGAACACTTTGCCAACCAAGATGAATGGGTGCCTGATACATTAGTAGAGGAATTTACTCAAGAGGAGACAATGGAGCAAACTGTGAAAGATTTAGAGAAAAATCTTGACTTGGATTCTTGTCAGCAGGTCATATTCAAGCAACCAGTCTCCAAGTAGGAGAAGGCACATCCACTGCTCCAGCTGCACAGACTACCCAGTAAGCATCTACAACCACCACTACAGCAAAGGGAAAAGAAATAATGGATGAACAACAAGAGACAGAGGAAGGGCAGCCCAACACCTCAAAGGATCAAACTCAAGGGCAAGCCCCTTTACAGCAAACTGAACCACCCCAAATCCCAGTTTTGCAAACACCTCTCAATGAATAGAGAGGGAAAAAGCGAGATAGAGAGGAGGTCACACCTCCAAGTGGGTCAACACAGCAACCAGAGGCCAAGAGGCCAAGAATTGACCCTGGAACAGAGGAAGAAGATATCAGTGAGGAAAGGGCAGAAAGCCAAGATAGAGAAAGACAATCCAGCCAACAGACTGCCACTAGCTCATTTTAGCTGGAACAGGCCATGCAGCAAGGCACAGAGGTATCCTCCTCAAGGCAGCAGGGCAAACAACCAGTTGGAATCAAAGGATCATTTAAGGAGATCAAGGCCCAAAATAAACTTTTAAGAGTTCAACTATATGATCAATTTTTGAAGACAACACCCTCCAAGCAGCAGAGATTAATGGCAGCATACGACCTCAAGGAAGATAAGATGATTTTCACTCATCTTAAACCTAAAGTGCCAAAACCCATATCATCTGCAGACTACACCAAAACAAGTCTAGAAGTCCTCTCCAAGGACATACACCCCATGGATCAAAT
>APFE031273985.1:211548-258949 GCA_000404065.3 Pinus taeda | reverse complement strand
CCCCTGCCATGGCTCAGAACAATCCTGGTACTGCCCAGATTCGCGTGGTCAAGTGTGCGAAGGGCATGGTCTCCACAGTCACAGGACAAACAGCAGAGAGTATATTATGTACAACCAGTCAAATCCGAACCTCGATAGAGGTAAACACCTATCAACAAGGAAAAACAACTCGATTCAGCGCCGACTCAAGGCTTGAAAATACAGCAAAAGGAGATTGTTTGAAAGATTTGGGACATAACCTCACCATTCCCGTGATTCAGACTTCAGTTTGGCATTCTATCCACAGTTTGATCCACTCTATAAATATGAGCATCAACATTCAAAGCGTTGCCCATTGCGATCAAGAGACTGTTCAGCAACATCTGTCTGAAGCAGGCATCTTTACTCAGAGTCTCAGAAGGAACAATCCTCTGGTATCGCCTCACTTTATTCTGTCTGGTTTTATTCTAACTACTGTTGCAGTGATCTACAGGAACGCTCAAGTTTGTCTCAGTAGGGTGTCTCGTCTTGCAGCTTCTCCAAGTATTCATTCTACGCCCACCTCTCTTCATCTCTATTTGGCACTCTCAGTTCTCCGCTTCTCATTCTTACTCTGTCTCATTCCCACTGTCCGTCTCTTCAGCGAGCTCTCTTCAGCTCCCTCCCCTCTCTTTTTCTCCCCCCTCACCTCTGATATTCTCTTCTGCCCCGTCTGCGCCTCCCCTATTAGACCTCTGGTCTTTTTCCCCTCAAACTCGTGCAATAAGCTCCCTTCCAATCTCACATCTGTTTCACTTGCTCTGAAAGCGGGATTTTCCTTATCTCCCGACAGCGTTTCCAGAACCCATCATCACATCAGAGCACCCAATAACGCTCTTAACTCTCCCGCCCACCTGGCCTCTGTTTTCACCTACCTCCCCATTTGCATCATTCTCCCTTCAATGGCGCGCAGTGAGGATTGTTTCCACTGTGCTGATTTGCAAGCAGAGTTAGAAGAAATAAGGACTTAGCAGTCAATGTTAGATAAAAAGAAAAGCCTATTGGACGCAAGATTAGAAGAGCACGATAGGCGTCTTAACGAGCAAAGCAGGAGGCTTTTCGAACAGGACCGCATTAACACTGAAAAATATAAAGCAGAAATCCAGCTCTTTATGCACAAGGCTGCCTCCCTCCAAGAGCAATTCAGGCAGCTCATAAATCGCTGCGCCCATGCCGAAGAGTCAATTTCCATCCTGAAATTCGTGATGGAAAAGAACGCCATTGCCACCAGCTCCTCCAACGTCAAACAAGAAGCTAAAGATGACAACTCGGAAGAATCAACGACAAGACACATCCAACACATCATGATTGACTGAATGAAATTCAAATGTATCTTTTTGTTATTCTCCTTTATTAGAATCTACAATAGTGCTGTTTTTAATAGTAGTAAAAAAAGAAAACTAAGGACCAAGGGGGTGGCCACTTTTTGTAAACCCCTTGCTCTTTCTCAGTCTGCTCAAACTATGTACCAGAGGATTCGAAATCCCTGCTTTTTTTCAGAATATAATACATAGCAACCGACCATTTCAAAAAAAAAATAAATTTAGATGATAATAATTTATATGCATAATAATCAATATAAAAAATAATCCAAAATGTTTAATAAATATTAAAATGTAAAGTATATACAAAATATAAATACATAATTATAATTTAGATTAAAAATTTCAACATAATTAATAATTCATATATATAATAAGTTATAGGTGAGAATTTCATATTTTAAATTTTAATAAGTATATAAAAATTAGATATTATTGTTTTTTTAATTATCTATATATTAATATATATATCTAATGTATCTATGAGTTTTATTATATATATATTAAAAATTAAATTAAAAATAAAATAAATTTTTTCCAGGTTAAAGGAAATGCAACCTACTATATGTATTATCAGGATTTTATTATAAATATTATTATTAAGACTTAGCCTAAATCTATTTTAATATTGAATTTGTCAAAAGTTTGGCAAAGAATTTTTAATCTATCCAATCTTGTAAAGAATTAAATCTTCAAACGTGCAATTTTTCCTTCAGCTTTTGCAGTAAAAAAAAAAATAACATTATGAAAGCTTTAATCTGAGTCTGTATTGGTGAATCCAAAATTAAGATAAATATATGTTAATTTTAATATTAATTGGAATTTTGATGTGTAAAACATTTAATTTAAAGTTAAGTCTTATTAATATGATTGCATATCAAGGTTTTATTTTGTGAAATAATTAATGTTTGAAATTTATAATAGAATAAAGATAAAATAAAATCTGCTTATTTGGTCTGTACTGAAATATTTTTATGAGTTTAGATACTTTAACCAAGATTTCTTAAATAAATAAATAATTAATTTCACCCATCATAACAAACTATATATATATATAATTGTTTTGGTATAATTGGAATATTTTTAATTTACATGTTTTTTTAATAACTTTCTCTTCCATATTATAACCTTAAATTTTAAGAGTTTTTCCTTAATATATGATATAATTTTAATTTAAGTAAGTTGCTTTATTTTTTAACAATATGTTTTATTGTTTTTTAATTTTTGTTTATATTTAGGGATATATTAAATATGTTTTTATTTAACTGTTTATTTTTAAAAACATCAAATGGAAAATAAAGTTTAGGTTAATTTGTGGGGTGATGGCGAATGAGTTCACTTTTAAGTTAGGTCAAATTCAGTAGTAAAAAAAACAATGAAAAAAAAATGAACTTATTTAATTTTATTTTGATTTAAGATATTAAACAAGAAATAATTTTAGAAATATAAACAACCAAAATGTTGATGTTGATATTAATCAATTGATAATTAAAATTTTAAATAAAATTATTAACATAAAATTATTTTATTTTTTATAATTTGAATGGTGATATTAATCAACTTATAATTAAGAATTTGTAAATAAATTTAAAAGAAAATATACTTTTATTTTTATAATTGAATTAATACTGCTAAATTTCTAAACTTGTTGAGTTTGTATTTTTATTTGAAGTGAATTTATACAAATTGACATAATTTTTAATATAGAAAAATCTGGTATATCTCATTAATAGAATAACTTATAAAAAATATGAATTAAGTTATTTTTATTAATAAAATAACTTAATAAAGATGTTTGTATTCATATTTATTAGAGTAGGAAAAAAAGATATAAGACTTTTGTAATTAACCTTACACATTGAGAAAGGCCATCTATTTTCCCTTTTTTAATAAAATAACTTAATGAAGATTTTTGTATTCATATTTATGAAAGGCCATCTATTTTCCCTTTTTTAATAAAATAACTTAATGAAGATTTTTGTATTCATATTTATGAGACAGAGTAAAAAAAAAGAAGGTGGAAGACTTTTGTAATTAACCTTACACATTGAGAAACGCCATTTATTTTGCTTCGTATCTTTCTCTAAATAAGTTACCATTTCAGAAATTGAGTTACGAAGATTCTTTGAAATTAATAACCCATCATTTAAACATGTTTATGGAAAGTATAAAATGTTTTTAAGAGAAACAATAATGTAATGGATTGTGACTTAGATGGAGGGAAGTTGTTGTATATGTTAGAATTAATGGAGAATAGGTTATTGTTGTTACATAGTTATTTATTCTATTTTTTTTAGTCATTGAGTTCTTATTATTCAGGGATGTGATTTGTTTTTTTTCACAGATTTGAGTGCTGTATGTATTCAAAAAAAGAAGGGGAGACTAAGCTCCAGCAATATAGGAGAAGAGCTCATAGGATGAGCTTGCATCTAAATTACATTCAAGGATTCCGCTGAAATGTTTCCATAATCTACTTGAAAGATTCTAACACAAGTGTAAATTCGGACAAACTGGAGCAGTAACAGTCTAACTCTACAAAACATCTAATCTATGCTTATGTGACTGATTTGTCGAGCATTGGAGTTCTCCGGATGGCTGTCAGCTTCTGCGATTTTTATGCTATAGGAGCTGGTACTTGGGTCGTTGATCTTGTCCTTCATATACCTAAGAATGTCAACAGATTCCTGAATGTGTGCACAAGTGTTTTTGAGAGAGATGAATTGCTCCTGTAGAGAGGAGATGGGATGAAGGAAAAAGGAAATGTCGACTTCATAATTTGGTGAAATGATTATGGAAGTAGCTTTGTTTTTCTCATCCAAGAGGCGTTGATGAAAATGGAGGTAATCATCACTGCGATCCATCCAAAAATCTTCAAATCAGATTTGGAACAATTCTGGATAAAGGCTCCCACAGATTGTATTGACGAGACTAAAAACCAATATGATGAGTTGAGAGGTAGGGGAAGGAGCAGAAAGGGTTATCGGATGTTTGAAAGCAGAGCTGAGGAAATTTCCAGTAATTGGACAGAGTCTAAAGCTATGCAATAGGAGGCAAGGTGAGATAAGGGAGGATTGCACTGAGGCGATCTGGAGGAGCTTGATAACCCAAAAAGGGAAAATCGGGTAGAAGTGCGCCTGATTGATGGAGCTATCATAGCATTGGAGGCAAAAAAAAAACTACTAATAACGGGAGCGAGATCGAGGGGAGAAAGGAGCAAGAAGAGGGGCACTTGCAGATGAGAGGGGAGCTTCCCATGATGTATAGCCAGTGGGTAGAGGCCCAAAGCGAGCCAGATCATGTGGAGGAATCTAGGTTGATCACAAAATTCAAAGGAGAAGTAATATTTAGGAGATACAACAATATCTGCTATAAGATATGAAGTTATTTTCTGAAGATTGCAACAGAGGGCCTCGAGATTACTGGATATTTTGCTGGAGTACACTTTGAGAGTAGCACAGATCATATGACATAAATAGTTTAAATAATTCATGAAGATCACGAGAGGAACTGAAACGCTTCCTTTGGATCAAGAGCAAGCATGACTAGCCCTTTTGTCTGCCTCTCGATTGATGGTTCAGAGGATGTGATAGAATTGGAATTCTGTACCATGATTAATTAGAACTTTGCATCTATTGATGATTTGTTGTAATAAAATATTAGAGGCTTTCCGCTGGATATTCATTAAGTTGATAATGATAGCACAATCACCGAAGATGAGAGATTTTTTGATTCCCTGTGTCTGAAGCTGAAGAATGCCTTGGTAGAGGGCCAGGGCCTCAGCTCTATTGTTGGAGGCGGTCCCCAAACCCCATTCAAAAAAGACTAAGGGCTCACCAAAGGGGTTGAAGATAATGCCCCCGACTCCCGCAATGCCCAGGTTAGATTTAGAGGCACTACCAAAGAACAAGGAGTGAATGCTACTTGAGCGAAGCCAGTTGTCGAAGTCGGTCTGCTTTAATTTTCCATCTCGTCCTGTTAGCCTTGCCCGGATTGCTACAAGAGTTCACTGTCAATGAGATACTTATCCTTTCTATTAGATTTCTGATGAAGTCTTTTTCCTCGACCCATAGGCTAGATATGTCGATCTTTTTTGTGAGTTTAGAGGCATTTTTTTCAACCTCTATGTTTTTTGCCTTAATACAGAGATGCCTGATAGAAGTGTCTTTATTTCTAAATATCATGTTGTTTCGGGCAATCCATATCCTCCAAAGAATAGCAAAAGGGAGAGCATCCCACACCCTCTTAGCAGGGTTGCGTTTCATGGATTGTCAGGGGTAACGTCTTTTCCAGTTGTTTATAGCTTCTCTGATAGAATGCTGAGAATTCCAAAAGAAGGTCACAGAAGGATTGATGCCACTCCAGCAAGAGACTGCGAAAGGGAATGCAATAAAATGATGCTGAATAGACTCCTCTGCATCTTGAAAATTAGGACATCTGGAAGGTCGCGTTATGCCTCTTTTTTTAATATTCTCAGCCGTAAGAGTTTTTCCTTTCAAAAGAGTCCATATGAAGAATTTAACCTTAGGTATAGCTTCTGCTTTCCAAACAGTTTTCCAGTGTATCCATGTTGGTGCTGGGTGTTCCTTGCGGTTCAAATATTCATAACCTGCTTCTATTGTGTAACTAGTGCCTGTAGGATCCATCTGAAATCATCCTTGTCATTTTCAAAGGTGGGAGCGATGCTATGCAGATTATTACAGAAGTTATCAAAGTTGCCTTTGAGATGTTGAGGAATGGGAGGAATGTTCCATTGCATCCAAGCATTGGATAAGGCATCCCATTGAGAAATTTGGTTTCATTTATATATCCCTTTTCTTTGAAGGAAGAGTGCTATTGATTTCATACCTGGGAGGCTGTTGATTGGCAGATTCCCCATGATTTTATCAGTGCCAATGTTAACTTCCTTACCTCCTTTGGGCACCTTAAAGGTGTTTTGCACCATGAAGATGATGGCTTTTTTAGAAAGCTTCCAAATCTTGGTGCGGTTTCTGTTGGGGATCTCTGCTTCAAGAAGATGCTGCCTTGGTTGGCTGAGGTATTTTTCCTCCAAGACTTTCTTCCACCAAGCTGTTTGATTATCAATGAGTCTCCATAAAAATTTTCCTCCAAAAGCTATATTCACGAGGATTGGGGATCTAATGCCAAGGCCACCTTTCTCCTGGTTTTGAGTGACTTGTTTCCAACCAACCAAGTTGAACTTTTTCTTCTCATTTTTCCCTCGCTGCCAAAGGAAGAATCTGAGAATACTATCCATTTTACAATGGAAAGAAGCTGGAGCCTGAGCCAAGGAAAATTTATAAAGAGGGAGGGAGGAAATACCCGATTTTAAAAGCACAATTCGTCCAGCTGGATTGAGCCAAGATGTTCCCCATCTTTGAACTTTTCTTTTCATCTTGTCTAAGGTTAATTCCCAAACATTTGCCCTTACATTCCCAATATAGGGATGTGATTTGTTGTCCCTAACAAATTGTATCTATTTAATATTGGAGATTAATGTGAGGCCTGTGTGGCATTTTGCTTGAAGGAGCTCCTAGTGATCCGCACCTATGTGCTCCTCTTGTGTTGGTTTGTCATTTTATGTCTTCTGTGTTCAACTCTTGACATGGTATCAAAGCTGCAGAACTGTTAATCCTGTAAGTTGAGTGAGGGTGGGACTGTAGCAGAGTCGTCGCGAGATTTGTGTGGAGAAGTGCAAGGAGAACTTTGTAACCCTTCCCACACTTTCGTTTTGGAAACTTGGTGTGAGCTTTGAGTGGAGCGTCGCAACTTTGATGTTTACAATTACGAAGAGCTTCATGACTTCCCTGTGGATAAATGTGCCAATTGTGCTGCGTGCTAAATGCGTTGGTTATGTTGTGTGCTAAAACAAAAAGGATGCGGTGAATAAAAATTTTTGTTTTGCTCTTCTGTCTGAGAAGAGGAGACACCATGGAGATTACTCAAGAGCACATCATGGAGCCCTAAACTAGGAAGAGGTGAGGGAGGTCATGGAAATCAAATGTTTATGGAGAAACGTGAGATACTCATTCAAGAGGCCATAGGAAGGAGGCGTTCAAGCTGGACCTGTATCAAGGAGGAGGTCAAATGGCTCAAGGACATGGAGAAAGTTCTGAGCTGTGTGTGAAACTGATAGGAAAACCAGAGCAACTGCGTGAGCCATGAATAGCCATCGAACCTATATGTCTATGGATGGATCATTGTCTGGAGATCTCAGTTGACCTAATGCGTGAAAACGTGTCTAACTACTTGTGAGTACGAGTTTCAAAATTGTTTTTTGTTCTACAACACATTAGCCCCTTCGTGGTTGGCATGGCCATCATGTAAGTTGTGCGTATAAGGAGCTGGGCTTGTCATAGTGTTAGTGGAAGAGGGATGAATATGGTATCAGAGGGACGAATCTGGTATCAGACACAGTTCATTCTCTAGTCTTCATTTTTTCTTAGGCCGCCATTGTTGTGACCCCTACTATTTATTTTGTTCTTAAGTTGATTGGCTTCCATGTGGGTGTGGTGAAGTTGGTTGGTGAAAACTGAAAGTGCCATTTTTTTTACTTGTTGTGGTGGTCCCTTAAGAACAGATAATTACGTTTTTTAATTAAAGTTATTTTTTCTTCTAAGCTTTAATTACAAAATTTGGAGTTCTTTTTTGATTGAAGGGATTATGATTTGATATTAAGGGGGCATTTAAAAAAAAAGGATGATTCTCGGGTTAGCAATTTTTTTTTTTTTGTAAAGGAGATCTAGGGTCTGTTTAAATTATTGAAGATTTTATTCATTTAAGATGAATAATCGAATTGTTGAAGCCTATATCAATGAGAGTAATAAGCTTGATGGTTCCAATTACACCAATTAGAAGTTAAAGCTCTAGATCCTGCTTGAGGGACAAAATGCCTATGGCATTGCAACCGGTGATGAGGTCAAGCCAACTACTGCAACTGGTGGATCGAATACAACAATTCAAGACTGGGAGAAAAGAGAGATGAAGGAAAAAGTTCTCCTCAAGTTATCAGTCAAATATTGTATCATCCCTAACATTCGAGATTGTATGACAATGAATGATATATGGATGACGCTCAAAGAAATGTATCACATCAAGAGCACTAGTCGAACCTTGTACCTCAGGAAGAAGATTCTCTCCATCAAGATGGAGGAGAATGAGTCTGCTTCTTCATTCATATCCCAGGTAAAAGAGGTTAAAGATAAACTAACTGACATCGATCAAACTGTGGCAAATGATAATCTAGTGAAAATTAGCATGAATGGCATGACAGATGTTTATAATGGGATTGAATGCAAGAGAAAAGGCTCTAGGCTTTCGAGACATCACTGGGATCTTGCTACAATAAGAAGAAAGGAGGTTGTCTCTCAAGCCTTAAAATCCAGATCTTGCATTGATGACAAAGTTCAAGCCAAAGGGGAAAGTAGTGGCTGATCACAGGAAGGGAATCATATCACGAAAAAGGACACCACAATGTATGACCTTGTATAAACATGACTCTGCTCCTAAATGTTTTTATTGTGGTAAGATAGGCCATATTGCTAAATTTTTCTATAAGAAAAAGGCAGATGGGGAGAGGTACAAGCAGAGAAGACATGCAGGTCATGTGGATTATGCAGATCAGAACCAGGATGTGAGATTATTTATGGCTGAGACTTTACTAGACACTAAGGAGGATGAATTATATATTTGGTTCATAGATTCTGGAGCCTCCTCACATATGACAGGTAAAAATTAATGATTCAGAAATTATAGAGAATCCAACATTGGAGAAAAAGTATACCTTGGAGATAATAGAGGGTACGAGATCAAGGGACATGGAGATGTTCTTGTCACTCTGCCTGATGGAAAGATCAAGAATATATCTGATGTGTGGTATGTTCCTCGCATTAAGAAGAACCTCATTTCTCTGTCAAAGATTAGAGATCAAGATCTTAAGGTAGAATTATTTAAATCTTATTGTATTGTTAAAGACTTGTTGGGCCAGACGAAGCCTATTGCTACAAGTATTCATATAGGAGGACTCCACAAACTAGATGTGAAGAGTACACCACAACAAGCATTGATGTCATCGGATAAGTCTGCTAAAAATTTATGGCATCAGTGACTTGGGCACATCAATTTTAGTGACCTTCTTTTGTTGTATAACAAAGGTATGGTAGATGGTCTTCCTATTTTGAAAAATTTGCATATTGATTGTGAAGCATTTGCACTCGGTAAACAACATAAAGATGAATTTCCTGTTGTTAAAGATAGGAAACAGAGGGATACACTTGAACTTGTACACACTGATTTATGTGGCCCTATGCAGGAAAGATTGTTAGGTGGGGCCTACTATTTTCTAATTTTTGTTGATGATTGTACAAGATTCACATGGGTGTATTTTCTTAGACAGAAGAGTCATGCCTTTGAGTATTTCAAGTAGTTCAGGAACATGATTGAGAAGAAAACAACAAATTTCATCAGGATTCTTCAATTAGATCAAGGCGGAGAATTCAAGAAAGGGGATTTCAACAAATATTGTAAATAGCATGGGATACAACAGTAGTTTACAACACCTTACACTCCTCAGTAGAATGGAGTAGCTGAGAGGAAAAACAAAACACTGGTGGAGTGTGATCGCAGTATGTTGAAAGGTAAGAATCTAACTAATGGTTTTTGGGTACTGCAGTATATTTGGAGAATAGTTGTCCTACTAAAAGTCTTGAGTATAAAACTCCTTTTGAAGTGTTGTTTGGCTTCAAGCTTGCAGTAAGTCACCTTAGAGTATTTGGTTGTAAAGATTTTGTGCATGTTCCCAAAGAAAATAGGAAGAAGTTAGATTCGAAGGCCATTAAATGTACCTTCATTGGATACTCCAGTGAGTATAAGGCTTATAAATTTTTTGATCCTTATATTCACAAGGTGTTTGTTAGTAGAGACGTAGTATTCAGTGAACAGGCTGATGATGACAATCCTTCTCAAGGTAATGAAGAATGGTATGTACTGTTACTTTTAGAAGAGGATATTGAAATAGGGAACGATCAACAGCAACAACAACAACAACGACAACAACATCAACAGCAATAGTAGCAGTAGGATAAAGAGGAGGAAATTGAGTTCAGACCACAAAGGGAAGAATAGTGTAGAATGGTTAACACCCCACCACTCAGGAGATCTATTGGGCTGAAACGGTTACTAGCTCAATATAGGGATTGTGCGCTCATGACTGGTATGTTAAACATTGCATAAACTTCTAATTTTCATGAAGCTAGTAAGAGTTGTGAATGGAAGAAAGTAATGAAGGAGGAATATGAATCTATTATTAAGAATAATACTTGGGATCTAGTAAAGATTCCTCGTGGTAAACAACCCACAGGTTGCGGACAGCCATTTAAGTTGAAATTTAAAGTAGATGGGTCTATTGATAAGTATAAAGCAAGGTTGGTTGCAAAGGGGTATTCCTAGAAAGAAGGTATTGATTTTGAGGAAACATTTGCCCCTGCTGTAAAATTAAATATTATTAGATAGATTACTTCTTTAGCCACTAAGCATCATTGGAGAATACATCAATTAGATGTTAAATCTGCTTTCTTAAATGGTGATTTAAAAGAAGAAGTATACTTAGTGCAACCTGAGGGGTTTGTTAAGAAGGGAGAAGAGAATTTAGTATGTAGATTAAAGAAAACTTTATATGGTTTAAAAAAATCTCCTAGATTCTGGTACGACAAAATTGACTCATTTATCCTCATGCATGGTTATAAACGGAGAAAAAATGATCATAATTTTTATACTATGTTTAATGATGAGGGGCAGATAGTGTTGATTTCTTTATATGTAGATGATGTGATCATGACAAGGAGTGAAAAAAATCTCATTGAAGAAATCAAGTAGTAGTTATCACAGAAATTTGAGATGAAGGACCTTGGAGAAATGCATTACTGTTTGGGTCTAGAAGTTTGGAGAGATTCCAGCCAAACTTTGTTGTCCCAAGGTAAGTATGCTAAGATTTTGTTGGCTAAATTCAAAATGGATGAGTCCAAGGTTGCATTTGTGCCTTTATAGTAGAACAACAAACTTAAGGTGAATGATGGTTCAAAATATGCAGATGAAAATTTGTACAAACAATTATTTGGTAGTCTTATCTATTTGTCTCAACTTCATGAGAACCATTGGCTTGGAATGAAAGGAGTACTAAGGTATCTGCAAGTAAATTCAGACTTTGGTATTTTGTATTTTGACTCATTTGATGTTAGCTTGATAGGTTATACAAACTCTTATTGGGCGAGAAATTTGGATGATAGAAGATCAATTATAGGTTACACCTTTAGCATTGGGTCCAGGGTCATCTCTTAGTGTAGCAAGAAGTAGCATACAATATCCTTATCCTTAGTAGAAGAATAATATCAAGCTATCTGTGCAGTAGCATGTGAGGGAGTTTGGTTGCAAAAAATTCTCCATGATGTAGGGGAAGAACAGACAGTAGCTATGGTTATCAATTGCGATAATCAAAGTTCCATCAAACTGGCTTACAATCATGTGTTTTATAAAAACACTAAGCACATAGACACTCAATTTCATTTTGTTAGGGAAAAGGTGTAATCCAAAGACATTTGTGTTGAATATTTTAATTCTTGTGATAATATGGCTGATATATTTACTAAGCCTCTAGGAAGACACAAGTTTGAGTTGTTTAGGGACATATTAGGTGTGTTTAAGAACCCTTTCTCCATTAAGGGGCAAGGTTAGAATTAATGGAGAATAGGTTATCGTTATTACGTAGTTGTGCATTCTACTTTTCTTAGTCATTCAGTTCCTATTATTCAAGGATATGATTTGTTGTCCCTAACAAATTGTATCTATTTAATATTGGAGATTAATGTGAAGCCTAAGTGGTGTTTTTCTTGAAGGAGCTCTTGGTGATTCACACCTGTGATCTCCTCTTGTGTTGGTTTGTCATTTCAAGTCTTCCCTGTGCAACTCTTGATGGTATACACTATCTAAATGGTTGCATTATGATGGAACAGTAACATTTTTCAGTATAATTTTTTGATTACTTTTTAATAATTATAAGTTTTAAACAAGTTTTAATATTTTTTAAACAAATAATCATATTTTAATGAAAGGAGGTGTTATATACATTACTTAAATTCATAAAATAAAGAAGATTTATTAATATAAAATTTCAATAAGTTTAATAATATATTTTTTAATCATAATTTTTAATTAAAATATATAATTAATAATAAAATAACATAAATTTTAAGTAAGTTTTTGTTAAAAAATTAATGATTTTAATATCAATATACAATTTCTTTTCATATTATTAACACTAACTTTTTTGGGGGTGTTATTATAAGTGTTATAGCGTTAATACAGGTTAGCATGGGGCCAATTTCTTGCCCTTAACCCAAGCGTTAGTAAGGAATCTATGGAAACTATGCTTCACATCTTTGCAAAACTTGTAACCAATATTGTGCCATGTAGCTCAGTGCATGTGAGAGAATATTTGTTGCAGATGCACCACACCATGCAATCAATAATGATCCATAGCGTTATGGGAATCAAGAAACACATGATTAAAAAATGGAAATTCACCCAATCTTTCAAGCCATTTGTGTTATATGTTATCAGAGAAATGGAATCCTACTAATTTGGTTGTCATCATGCTAGGTCTTAATGTTTTTTTTTTTCTTTTGATTTCTAGTAGAAAGACCATGCCCTCTTGATTTGGCATCTCTCTTTAATAATCCTCTAGAATTTCTCTATCATGCTCAGTATCAATGCAGTACATTGGGTTGGTCACATAAAATGGTCATGTTGATTGATGCTCACTAGTGACACCAAAATCAAGGAAAAGGAAGATTTAGGGATGCAGCTTAGTGGGTTATGATGCAGGAGCATGTGACTTGGAGGGAAAATCTTCAAATTTATTCCAAAAAATCCAAAAAAAATATACAGGCAAAGGAGTGGGGTCCTTTAGCCAACAGTTTCCATGCTTTTCTAGTTAAGATAGGGATAGAATTAAGAATAAAAGCATTCTATAATAAGTGCTTATGGATAAGTGATAATAAGTTTTTATGCATAGTTCCTTTAAAACAATCGATGTAAAAGGCATGCTTTTGTATGGATAAGGACCGAGAGGGCTTATCTATTATTTATAAAATGAAATAATAGGATGCTCTAAGTTAGAGAGGCCCGAAAGCATTATTGTTTGAAAAAACCTCTCTTTGTGCATTTTGAATTGATGGTCCTTTGTTAAACTGATAATTGTGGGTGTATTGGTTCAGTTATTTTATTTTGAGTTTTGTAACAATGATTTGGCTTTGAATTTCCAATTAATGTGGTAGTTGGAGTCCTTAACCTGTGTTTCCTTCATATTAATGGTTCTGGCTTCTTTAATTGATGTATAGAGTTCTACGGCCAAAACTCTATTTTACACAGGAAATCATGAAAATACTTAATGAAGCAGAGTTCTGGACCTGAAATTGTATTGAACTGGGTTCATACCTGTATCGAGACCAAAACATTATCACATCAGAGAATCGAAAGTGGAGTGGGAAGGTCCTTTGGAACCGTCGAAGTCCAAAACCCCAACAGTTCGGACCTAAAACACGATAGAGAAGAGTGTATAAGTTATTGGTTTTGCAAGGTGTATCGCATCACAAGTTCAGTGCGAGAGGAGGCAAGCACTGGAATATTGGAATCGCCGATTGCCATCTCCGATAACACTATGTGTTATCGCATCAAAGGAGGGAGAATTGGAAGGGTCGATTAAAGCGTCGATAGTGTTATTGGCATAATACACAATTCTTTGAATTTTAAAGTGTCGATAGTGTAATTCTTCAGAATTAACACGAAGACTATTTATAAGTCGCGACAGTGTTTTAAAGTGTCGATAGTACATTTTTGTTCCTTTTGAACAAAATCCCCATCGATAGTGTATTTTGTGTTTAAACACAGTTTCATCTTTTTAAAGCCCCGATTGGGAAATTTACACTAATTTCATTAAATCCATTCAAAAGCCCGCCGATAGTGTTTTAGTGTAATTCCTATGGAATTACAATTATGATAGGAATAAAATGTTTTGTTTATAAATTGTGGTTGATAACAAGGGTTGGGGTGATTAAGAAAACCGATGTGGCTGTCAAGTTAACAGTAGGTCACTGATACACCTATTGATGTAGAAGGAGAAATTCAACTAGATATTGAAGAAATTTTAGCCAAATTTGAGGGGTTGTCTTTATTGCCTACAGTCAGGCCACCATTAGTGGTATTAGAGTCATCAACTAACATTTAATTGAATCTTAGAAGCAGGAGAAGGAAAGTTACTATGGCTTTCAGAGTTGGAAGAGGAGGAGGAGGTGGTGGAAGAGGAAGATCTATTGCAAACATTAAAATAATGGAAGTTGTGCAACAGATGCAAGAAAGATTGGATGCATTAACAATAGGCATAAATATAGATGATGGATCTGTTACTGAACCTGAGGTTGAAGTTGCAGAGGAGGAAGCTGTAGCGTTTACCCTTGAGATAAGATTCTTCCAGTTAGTGTTGAGATCCACAGCTAGACCAAAGACCGAGGTTCAAATATATGGAGTACTAAATCCAGAAGAACTGATAGACTGGATTAATGGCATGGAGAAATCATTCGAATATGAAGAAATAGAATATGAGAAGAAAGTCAAGTTTGCTATCACTAAGTTAAAATTCCATGCAATGCTTTGGTAGGATGGTGTGTAGGAAAAAAGAAAGAGACTTGGTAAGAAACCTATCAAGAATTGGAGCATAATGGTAGCAAAGCTAAGAGGTAAGCTTTTAGCGAGTAATTATCAACAAACCTTGTTTAGACAGATGCAAAATCTTAGATAGAGGTCTTTGACAGTAAAATAATACACAGAGGAATTCTACATGGTGAGAATAAGAGTTGGAGAAGCCCAAGATATAGATGATAAGGTGGCTAGATATGTGAATGACCTTAGGATGGACATTCAAGAGGAGATAAGTATTTTTTCTCCTAAAAAAATAGAGGAAGCTTATCAGATAGCATTGAAAGCCGAAGAAAAACTCATGAGGAAGCAGTCTGCCAGAGGGAGAGGTACTTTCCAAGGAAGGGGAAGTCAAGGTAGTAGAGGGAGATCTACATCACCTAAAGATGGAGCTATCTGTAGCTCAACCCATCATGCACCCACGGGAGGTCATGCAAGAGGTAAAGGGAGTTTTTTTAGAGGAAGAGGAGGCAGAGGAAGAGGAAGAGAAATAAGATGTTATAGATGTAACAAACTGGCACACAGAGCCTTTGAGTGCCCAGAGAAAGTAGAAACAAATTAGAGGAATGCTATTGTTGCTCAAGCCGTGGGGGAAGCAAAAACAATAGTGACAGAAGAAGAAAATATACTAGAGAGGGGATAATCTTTGATAGTTAATAAAGGTTTGATCAAGCCAACGAAGCAGAGAGTTGAAGCATCACAAAGAAAGACTTTATTCAGGACAGTGTGTAAACTTCAAGGGAAATGTTGTCAGATGATCATTGATAGTGGCAGTACTGATAATTTTGTCTCTACAGACGTGGTGGAGAAATTGATGCCGAAGACAATGAAACATCCAAAATCTTACAAGGTGTCATGGTTGCAAAAGGGACATTAACTCTTAGTGAATGAATAGTGTGAAGTGGAATTTCAGGTGGGAAAGTATAAAGATAAAATTGTATGTGATGTGATGCCAATGAATGTGTGTCACATATTTCTTGGAAGACCTTGGCAATATGACAGAGGAGCCATGCATGACGTAAAAAGAAACACCTACAAGTTTGGAAATAATGGTGTCAATCATACGTTGTTGCCTTTGCAAGAAGAAGATGTACTAGGAAAGCAGATTGATCCAAAAACTCTGTTATTAGAAGGAAAGGAATACTTGAAGTAGATTGAAGAGAATGAGGTAAATTTTGCTGTAATTTGCAAGCTTAAGGAATAAAATTTCTGATTTACCGATTGAAATTCAAGAAATGTTGGAGAAATATTTTGATATTATTGTTGATGATTTGGATCCAAAGTAGTGGGATCAAATATTGGCACAAGTTGAATATGCATATAATGACTCACCTAACAGGAGTGTAGGACAAAGTACATTCCATATTGTTTATGGAATTCATTGAAGAGTCGTAGCTGAGTTAAGAATCTTGGGAAAAGAAGAGATGAGAAGTACAGAGGGTGAAGATTTTGCTTCAGAAATGCAAGCAATACATGAACAAGTGAAACAACCTCTGCACGATAGAAACATCAAGTACAAAACCAGAGCAGACATGAGAAGAAGAGAGGTGAACTTTGAAGTTGGAGATCTGGTTTTAGCACATCTCAGAAAGGAGAGGTTTCCATAGAGGGAGTATAGAGTGTTGAGGAAATTTTCTACAAAATGCCTATGTGATTGAGTTACCCCTTGATGTTGGAATATCACCAATTTTTAATGTTGCAGATCTGTACAAGTATGAAGGTGAAACTGTAGATGATACAACACAAGATCAAGAGACCCAAGAGATTGATTGAGTAAAATAGTTACCCACGACAAAGAATTTGCAGCTAGAAAGAACTCGAGACAAGAAGGTGGTTAAGAAAACAAGGGGACAAGAGTACTTCCAATATTTTGTAAAATGGAAGGATCAACCAACTGCTAAAACTACTTAGATTATAGAATACATGCTATAGAAACTGGGCAGTTCTGTAGATGAACTCATGGATAGGAGACCATGATGAATTTTGTCCTCGGGAGTTTGATGCAGGAGCATGTGATTTGGAGGGAGAATATTCGAACATATTCCAAAAAATAAAAAAAAAAATCAATAGGCAGTGTGGTCCTTTAGCCATCAGTTTCGATGCTTTTCTAGTTAAGATAGGGATAGAATTAAGAATAAAATCATTATGTGATAATCACTTATGGATAAGTGATAATAATTTTTTATGCATAGTTGCTTTAAAATAATCGATGTAAAAGGCATGATTTTGTATAGATAAGGACTAAGAGGGCTTATCTATTATTCATAAAATGAAATAAAGGGACACCCTAAGTTAGAGAGGCCCAGAAGCATTATTGTCAGTAAAAACCTCTCTTTGTGTGTTTTGAATTGATGGTCCTCTATTAAACTGATAATTCTGTGCATGTATTGGTTCAGTTCTTTTCTTCTGAATTTTGTAACAATGATTTGAGTTTGAATTTCCAATTAAAGCGACGATTGGAGCCCTTAACCTATGTTTCCTTCATTTTGATGGTTCTAGCTTCCTTAATTGTTGTATAGAGTTCCACAGCCAAACCTATGTTTTACACAGGAAATCATGAAAATACTTAGCGAAGCAGAGTTCTAGACCTAAAATTCTATTGAATTTGGTTCATGCCCGTATTGGGTCTGAACCATTATTGCATCGAAGAATCGCAAGTGGAGTGAGAAGGTCCTTTGGAATCGTCGAAGTTCAAAACCCTGACAGCTCAAACCAGAAATACTATAGAGAAGAATGTATAAGTTATCGGGTCCACAAGGTGTATCACATCACAAGTTCAGTGTGGGAGGATATTGAAATCGCCGATTGCCATCTCTGATAACACTATGTGTTATCGCATCAGAGGAGGGAGAATTGGAAGGGCCAATTAAAGAACTGATATTGTTATTGGCATAACATACAATTCTTTGAATTTTAAAGTGTCGATAGTATAATTCTTTGGAATTAACATGAAGACTATTTATAAGTTGCGACAGTGTTTTAAAGCACTGATAGTGCATTTCTGTTCCTTTGGAACAAAAGCCTCTTCGACTGTGTATTTTGTGTTTAAACACAATTTCCTCATTTTAAAGTGTCAATTGGGAAATTTACATTAATTTCATTACATTCAAAAGCTCGTCGATAATGTTTTAGTGTAATTCCTATGGAATTACAGTTCCTATAGGAATAGAAGGTTTTGTTTATAAATTGTGGCTAATAACAAGGATGGGGTGATTAAGAAGAAAAACCCATGTGGCTATCAGGTTAACAGTAGATGACTGAAACGCCAATTGATGTAGAAGGATAAATTCAGCCAGATATTCAAGAAATTGTAGCCAGATTTTAGAGGTTGTCTTTATTGCCTACACCTAGGCCATCAGATTACCTCTCACCTATATCTTTCTCAGATAATTGTGAGGTTCGTGGTAACTCAATTTGACTTTGTACTCAAGTCTTAGTTCAGTTTCTTGTTGCATTTTTCAGGTGCATTGGCTTGGATTAGAATTCTGTCATTGTCCACCACTTGAAACACTCTCCTTCAACTTGGCACTCTAGGTTTACCTCTAGTGGGTGTGTCTTTACTCATATTCCCTTGTCTAATTATGGTACAAACTTCTTGTTTAGTTGTGGGGGTGTTCTAAGCCACTTACTCTTTCATATCATTCTTTTGTGCCTATATTGTCTCTTTTTTTGGCTTGTCACAACATTTCTTATTTGGTCTATCCTGCACCACTTCTTCGCATATTGCTTCTCTACTCTGAATACAACTACCCTACAATAAGCTAGATGTCGACATTATTTCTCATTTTATAGGGAAGGTAGCTCACAAGATCACGAAAGAGCTCATGGCATTGTCCAATGACTTTGTGACTCCTCTCCAAACCAGATTCAATCTGAAATTCACCAACCCTCTTTAGAAGCCCGGGAAAAAAGGAAGGAATAAACATATTCACAAGTCTTTGAATTCATGACCAATTGGCATTCTAATTTATGGTATACTTGTGAGAAAAAATCATTTACATGTGCATTGTATAGCTCTACTAGCATATGAATACACTAACTGGAAAAGATATTTTGGAAAGGAACAAAGGAAAGAGAGATTTTTTTGATCGGATGGAGCACATATAGGAGGAGCATAAAGCCATGTTTCTAGAACACTGGGACATGACATTAAGACTCCCAAGAACTGAAGCACTATTGACTAAAGGAAATAGACCAAACACACTCACACTCATAGATATCTCAAACTTAACCTAATGGATTTCATGATTTTATTTTTTTATCATAATTTGTCTCATTTTATTAAAATTTATGTCTTTCTATTTAAAAAAACATAAACTTTACATAATGTTTATAAGGTTTTCAACAAAATCTTTGCTCTTTTAAAGCTAGTTGATTTCCCTAATAAAAAACTACAATAAAAAATTCTTGATATAAGTATAGACGCTATAATTTTTAAACTAGTAACGAAATTTGTAACTTAAAAAAACAAATATTACTGAATCTAATTAAAAATCCAAATTTCTTTCCTATAAATTATAATTGTCAAATTTATTATCAATTAAAAACATGCTTCCCTCAATTTTAATTATGTCTCATAAAATCTTAAATTTTAGCTAAATATTATACTTTATTATTAATATTTTTTCTTACAATTATTATTTATTATAATAAAAAAAGCCAACATTTTTGTTTCTTTTCAAATAAATTTATAAAAAAAAAAAAAACAAAAAAGGTTTTAATATCCTTAGAATGATTGAAGGTACACGTAACTTCTGAGTTTCTATTACTCTGAGAGAAGTTTGGCGTTAAAGAGGAAATGAAAATATCAAGAATATAATTGCGTTCAAATATATTATATAGTTCATTTTGTAGTTAAAGTTTTAGTTATATGCTTTTATTTTTAATATATATATGTATATATATAGTTTTAGTTTAGAAATGTTTCAGTGAGCAAACCATTAGCACAACCTATGTGTGCTAATAAGGATAAGGAAATCTCACATCAAGGTTTGTAAATAATAATATCATATTACAATAACAAGATACGGAACAAACTCACGAGAAAAACTCCCAAGAATATCAGTCAAAATATAGAAACCATTAATCTTGATATAAAGGAAAAAAACTATATTAGAGATAAAGAACAATAAAGGTTTTTAGTTGGTGTCTTTTCCAAAATGGAATTTGATGGCTATAGGTACCGAGGGAAATCCAAGTTATCTCAATAATGTCATTAAATATTCACGATGAAAAACATCACAAATATATAGGAGAAATATATAAAAGAAATAAATAATGGAAGGGAAAAATAAAATTAGAATAGTTTAATTATTTTTATTTAAATGGTAAAATGTTATGAAATTATATAATAATTTTTTATAGATTTATAATGGTATTGTTTATATAGTTTAAGTTGTTTTTTTTTTCTTTCCAGTATTATTGCTAAAAGAAATATGAGTGAATACTAAAATTATTATGTTAAGAACTAATGAATGGCTATATATGATAAAAGCTAAATTTATGATATTATATTTTTTTTCTTTTACCTTTCAAATACCATGGTTTAACAAAACATGTTGGAAATACTGAGAGGGGTGAATCAGTGTTTCTTTTCAATTGTTATTTTTACCAATTAAGATCACTTAAAATTAGAACACAAAATAAACAATCATAGAATATTAATTTTATTAATCAATGACGATGGCTCCAATCCTATTTAAAATTAATAAAGTACAATAATAATTAGGGTTCAACCCCTAGATGAAGACAACAATCTCAAATCCACCAGGATCCAACCTTTATTTTCCCAAGCACCAACTTCGACTTCATGAGGCTCCAACCTCTAGGGTTCAACCTTGACTTCATGAGGTTCCAACCTCTAGGGTTCCAACCCTATCTTCCCAAGGCTCCAACCTTGTCACTTTGAGGTACCAACCTCTAGGGCTCCAATGCTATCTCTGGTATAGGGTCCAACCTGGTCTTCTTGAGGACTCCTATCCTCTAGGGCTCCAACCCACTGCTTCAATTCGTCAAGATAAGTTTAATGATTCTTCATAGCTCCCAATATCTTCTCCAATGAGCCCAGATAATATCTACACCTTCAATACTACCCTCAAATGATCTCCAAAGAAGTCAACTCATTAATGACAACTTTGTCTTCTCATGAAGGTGTCACTACTGCTCTTCATGTTACCGAAATTAAATCTCCAAGGTCACCTCATGATGACTTCAAAGCATCATGATCTCAAGGGTGCCTCCAAGATCAACTTCTAACTGTCTTTAGATGTTTTCTATTGGAAATATTGAGATAGAGGGTGAATCAATATTCCTTAGCAATTAGCACTTTTAAATATTTTGAAAGCATTAGTACTATTCAATTATTATTAATATTTATGCAATAATAATTGTAAATAAAATAACACAGTAGGTACAAGAATTTTAGGTGAAAAAACCCCTCCGGGTCAAAAACCATTGAATGCTTTTCTAATAAATTATTTAATATTTAGTCCCAACTGATATGAAAGAAAAAACTTCATTCAATTGTAGAAAATGATTCTTCTCTAGCTCCCACTGGAAGGATGCACCAATGCCCTGGTTTCTTTAGTAATCAGTTGAATAGATGCCCCAACACCCTAGCGAGCCATGAATTTCCCTAGAACCACCCTACCACCCTGAAGTGTACACAAGCCCCAACCTGTAGACGACTTCATACATGTGCCTAGCACCTCCCTGCCACCCTATAATGACTGAAATAAGACAAGACTGTGGATTCTCAACCAGGGACAACAATCCACAATACAATAAGATGTACAATGATTTTCGTGTACTTGACCAAATACCCAATCACTCTATGACCTACAACCCATCCATGACATCATCCTAATGGTGACTCCTATACATCCCAATAGTGCCTCCTTGACTCTAGGCAGAATGACTATTTCACAAATGACTCTTTTACAATCTTTACAATGATGAATTTTTTACAACTTTACAATGATGACTCTTTTACAAATGACTCTTTTACAATGATGACTCTTTTATAAATGATATGATTCTGGGCCTTAACAATACTTCACTATATTTGGATGGTTGTGATGTCTTCAAGGATGTCCTGCTACAATGCCTCCTTTGATTCAATACTTCTTCTCTTGAATTCTTGCTTGATGTTGTACTTGAATCTTCTTCTACCTACATGAAATTTTTTTCCGGTGAAAGCAATCCCAAAACAAAACAAAATACTCTTCAACTTACCTTTTCCTGCAAAACACATGTAAGTGCATAATAATGAATAAATACAAATTAAAATTACAATGCGTACTTGAAGTCTGCTTGTCACTTTTGTTGTTGACTTGTTGCAGAAGTAGACAAAGACCCTCACTCTTGATATAGGCCTAAATTATGTCCAAGACTATATCGAAAACTAACCTAAAGATATATACAATAAAAACTGATGACAGATCCTAGACTTGTGATGGATGAAGTTCTAGGTACAACAACATAGACCATTCCATCAACTATGACAAGACAAGTAACATGAAATTACAACATCATATAGATTTATGAGGCTTAGTGTAGTATCAAGAATATGTATCATCAAATGTGTAGTATCAAGAATAGGGCATCTGAAATGTGGTCTCAAAACTAACTGTGACATATAGAGAAATAGAGATATAACTGAGACCCTATATATACTTACGATGTCCTGCAAAAACATATGTGAGAGATTATACTTAAAATTCACATGTAAACACTAATCATACATACCTTGTCCTAGGAGACTTGCCCTTGACTATTGATGTGTGGTCCTTACTGTAATGATCCTTGAATGCATGTTTTTTCTTGCCTTATAGGAGCCTGATATTGAATTTGTTGTATCTATGTAAGTTCTAATCTCTAGAGCCTAAAATTTCATCTTATGGTAGCCCTTTAAGTCCTCTTTCTAACCCCACAATCCAGATTAATATTGAATTCTTCAAGAAAGAGTTATTCTCAATCTCCCATGATGTCTTGATTATAGACTCGTTCAGCAGAGTGAACTTGTACAGAGTGCCACATGTCACTGTTGAAACCTTTGACCCTAAAAATGATATCCAACAAACTAAAGCTTTTCCTCTTTCTATCACTATTTACAAAATTTGAATCCAATTCTTGGAGAGAAGGTTATGACAATTTTCCCAATGTCACCTGTTCGACATGGAATTGGGAGCCTGCAAAAAACCTAACTTCCTCAAATGACATCTCCGAAAATATAGCGAACAAAGATCTGAAATTCGGTCATGTGGTTAACCAATATTTTGGATCAAAGGGGTTTTAATTCCAACTTCTGAAGCTTTGTAGAAAAAAATTATAGTGAAAATCCCACGATGACTTGTTTAAAGTCACAAAATCCTTACTAGAGGAGGATATGAGGTTCACTATTGATATGAATGTCTTGAGTTGAGAGGCTCCTCAAAAGGTGAACGTTGCAGGGATTTTAGGAGAAAAAAAAAAACATTATTAATTATTGGCTATTCAATTACCACAACTAATTATGAGTTCCGTGCCACAACCCCATACGGTTTTAGCCCACTAACTTTGGTTACGAATTTAAAACACGAATATCTCTCAAACCGAGACAAATTATGTGGTGTTCCATATACCAATGGAAATATCTTGATGATAGAATCCATATAGAAGATACTTCACTCAAAATAGAGTAAATTGTTGTCAAAATTCCCATGAAAGATTAGGGTATCCCCTAGTGCTACTTGGGTTAACATCAATGAAAACCACTGATCAACAATCTCCCCCTTTGGCATTGATGGAAACACAAGTACTACCCCTGTGATCATGACACCTATTCCTATAACTGCCTTCTCTCCCCCTTTTCCACCAATGACAAAGTGTAACTCCCCCTGACAAACTGTCATCCTGCAGACCTATACACACCTCCACTCCCCCTTTCTACTTAGTTAGGTAAGAGAAAGATTCTAATGGGAACTTGGGAGAATCCCAAGATTTTGGCTAATATACTCAAATTCTTCATGAGGTAATGGTTTGGTAAATATGTCAAAAAATTGTTCCTTTGTGCCAACATATTCAAGCTTGATATTCTTTTCGGCAACCTAGTCTCCAACGAAATGATATTTGATCATAATGTGCCTTGATTTGGAACGCATCACAGGATTTTTGGAGATACTGATGGCCTTGGTGTTATCACAGAAGATGGGAAGAGTCTCATAAAAATTAACTTGAAGATATTGCAAGCTTTTCTTCATGTAGATAACTTGAATAGAACAAGTTGTTGCCTCAATGTATTCTACTTTTGCTGTGGATAATGAGATTGAATACTGATTTTTACTTAACCATGAGACAAGGAAACCACCTAGGTAGAACGTTGCTCTAGTGGTACTCTTACGATCATCAACACTTCCTACCCAATTTGCATATGTATAAGATTGGATGACCAAATCATTTCCTTTGAGATATTAGAGACCATATTCCATTGTTCCCTTAAGATATCGAAGAATTCTTTTGACAACAATGATATGAGATTCTTTTGGTGCTGCTTGGAATTGTGTTACTTATCCAACTGCCTACATCACATCTATCTAGGAGGCTGTCACATATACAAGATTACCAATCATGGATCTATAGAATGTTTGGTCCACATCCTTTTATGAGTCTTCTAAGCTTAACTTGCAACCTGTTATCATGGGGGTAAGGACTAGCTTGCAATCTTCCATCTAAATTTTTTTGAGAATTTCTTCAATGTACTTGGTTTGATATATGAATATTCCTTTATCCTGCTAAGAAATTTGAAGCCCTAAAAGGTATCTTAGTTCGTCAGGCATAGACATTTCAAACTCAATTTGCATTTTGGTTGGAAATTCTTAGATTGTATCATCCAATATACTTTGATAATTGTTAGGTTATATCGATCCACTTTCACATAAAGATTGATGTCAACACTTCCTTTCTTGAATCCCTGTTGATGTAGATATCCATCACGATGAGCATAACAAGCCCTAGGAGCTTGCTTGAGACCATATAAAGCCTTCTTTAATATACAGATGTAGTCTTCTTTGTCAGAGAGAAGAAAATCTTTAGCTTGTTCAATGTAAACTTCTTCCTCCAATTCGCCATAATTTTAGAAAATCTGACTTAACATCCATTTGGTGGACCTTGACTTTTCTCGAGCAAGCACAATCAAGAAACATCTTGATAGCTTCCATTCTTGCAATGAGAGGAAATTGTTTCTTAAAAATCGGTTCCTTCAAACTGTGCATATCCTTTGCAGACTAATATTGCCTTGTTCCTGGTAACCTTTCTGTCCTCATTCAATTTTTTTATGAAGACCCACTTAGTTCTAGTAAAATCTTTATCCTTTGGTCATGGAACGAATTCCCAACTGTCAATCTTCTCAATTTGATCTAGTTCTTCATTCATAGTTGTTATTCGATGTTCATTTTGACTTGCTTCCTCAAAATTGTTGGGCTCAAAAGTCACTAACAGAGCAAGATTGGCTTGTTGTTATGAACAAAGTTACCAACTTCTTTTGGTTCTAATTCATTCATTTATGTTGCCGATGATTTTATTTAATAGATGATTCTTTTGATGCCATTCTTTTAAAAAATTTGGAGAAGTTTCTTGTACATCATGTTAATCATTTCTTATTTCCTCTTGGTTGACCATTGTTTCCCTATTTGATTGGTCTTGTTTCGGAGCTTCTTCTTCATCCTTCATAGATTCTACCTCAAGCCCCTCAGATTTTCTTGCATAGATGATCTCATTTTTATGCTTTATAACACCATTTTTGTCGAAAGTAACATTTATGCTTTCAACTATTTTTTTTTTCCTTACATTGTAGCATCTATAAGCCTTTATTTTGCGCGAATAACTAACAAAATACCTTTTTCAACATGGGAATCGAATTTTCCCAAATTTTTTTCCTCTCTTTTATGTAACATTTACTTCGAAATATTTTGAAGTATTTGACATTAGTTGATCTTCCTTTCCATAGTTCATATGGATTCATGTTAAAATTGTTCCTCAGAAGGCCTCTTTTTAAGATGCATACGACAATATCAATTGCTTGAAACTAAAATTTATCATCTAAGTTTAAGTCCTTTAACATTGTTCTAACCATTTCTTGTATGATTATTTTTTTCCTTTCAGTAACTCCATTCTGCTATGGTGTTCTAGCTATTGACAATTGACTTTTTATTCCATTTTCGTCATAGTATTACTGAAATGCTTTGGATGTGAATTATTTATCATTATCTGATCTCAAACATTTGATCTTCAAATCAATTTCATTTTCAACCAACTCCTTGTAGATTTTGAAACACTCGAACGCCTTAGAATTTTTCTCCAGGAAACTGACAACTATCATTCTAGTGTAATCATCTATCATTATCATAAAGTATAATTGATCGTCTAAGTCTTTTTCTCTCATAGGACCCCATAGATCAGTATGTATTAATTCCAATGAACATGACATAAAGTGTTCCTTTGTCTTCAATTCAAATTTTTTTTGTTTCCTGTTTCTGACAAGATTCACATGCCATATTGGAAGGTGTTAGAGTCGGTCTAGTTATCCCTCCATCAGAGATCAAAGCTCTTTTTGCATTTCATGTTTTAGGTGTCCCACCATTTTTCATCAGTTGCATTTCGTCAGGCATTCCATAACTCTGATGGAGTGATCTGTGTCATTCATTCCCCTCGTGCATGTCACTGCTGGTTTAGGATGAGTCATAAAGCTTCACAAGTCATTTTTAAAATTTTTAGGTCTAGGTCTAGGGTTTGAGTTAATTTAGTCTTGAAAAATCTTAGAAGACCAGCAGGCCAGAGGGATGCCTTTGATAGGTCATCACTTCAATAATTCTCACCATTGTATAGCTGAAGAAGAACTTCTCTTCAAAACTCTGTTTTGAAGACAAGTTGCCACCTCATTTTTGTAAAAATTGTCAAAATTTTCAGTTCTTCAATTGTTCAAGTACAGCCCTGGTCTCCTTTGCTGAAACATATCAGAGCTATCCCTGCAAAAAATTATCATATAAAATCATTATTCAAACCTATTTTATCAAGGAAACCAAAAAGGTTAGAGCCTATTAATTTTGAAAAAGTGTCAACAACCAAACATAAGAAAAATCGGTTTTCATAAAGAAAAAATAAAAATGGATGCTATATCAAGTCATTTCTCTTCAGTTGCAACCTATTACACATTTTTAGAGCTAAGAGTATCATTCAAGGGTGTTTTTGCAAGTTTGAGGCAAGTTTGTGAGTATTTGGGTTAGCTCCAGGGCGTGCGCCGCACCAGAGGCGCGCGGTGCATCAGGCCACTTTTTCCTATGTAATTTAACACAGGCACGACGCACTTAGAGCGCACAGCGTGTTGGGTAAAGTGCGCGGCTCATAGGGTTTGTGCCTACAAATTCACCAAGAAATCGCTCAATTACCTCTCCTCATGCCTAAATTCTCAGGTAGGCCTGCAATCATGACTTGGTTTTGTTTTTGGATGGTGTATATGAAGAAATTAGCTTCTCTTTGTCATGAAAACCCAGTATATAAAACCCTCCATGTTCATAAAATTGTTATAAGGTTCCAAGTGCAAAGTTTGTTGTAGGGTTTTTAAAAAATTATTGTTGCCAAGGCTTCTTTTTCCCTTGTTTCACATTTCCTATATTCCCCAAACTATTTTTCCCAATTATTCCTTACCAAATTCTTCATCTTCCTCTCTCAAAACCCTAAACTCTCCCTTTTCCTATAACCATATGATCCCTACCTTATTTCAAAACCCTAAAACATTTCTATGCCCCTTTCCCTTCCCTAATTTCCTCATTTTATTTCCATTGTTCCCATTTCCCTAATGCTTCCCTTTTCCTAACAATTCTCATCATTTATGTCCCCTTGGTTACAACATTTTTATAAAGAGACAAAAAGTCGATAGTCAACTTTTGGCACATAGTTTTATATTAGCAAATATATATATTCCATCCACCTCATTGTTAAAGAACATGCCAGAGACCGAGTCCAAATATGAGCAGGATTATGATAGTGACTCTACACCGGAGATCACTGTGCCTAATGTGCCACAGAGGTATCACAAAGGTGGCAAGAGTGGACAACATGTTAGGGAGGAGCCTACCTCTTTGGCTCAACTGCAAGCTTGCCCGCTTGCAATGGATTATTTTCGGCGCCAAACATGTTACCAATATTGTGAGATGATTTCACAAACTCATCGGGAATTGGTCCGCCTATTTGTCCTTAACTTGCAGGATGGTCATGTGAACCTTGCCGGAGTGGATTTCACTTTGTCACTCGACACTATTTCTCACGCCACCGGAATACCAAATGTGGGGGAGGAATGGAGTAAACGCTAGATGTTGGAAAGATATTATTATGAGCCATATGTCAAGCCCGCATATATCAGACACTTGAGCCCGACCTTTCCTTTCAGATACCTGAAATATGAGTTTGCACCATTGATGAAACTCATCATTCGGTATATCAGCTGTGAGGGCAGATTCTCACGTCTCTATGCGTACCATGTACGTTTGTTGATGCATTTCACACAGGTACGTATGATGATCATTCCATTTTTCATGTGCCGAAACATAGAGAGGATGGTACCCTTAGTACAGAGGAAGACCCCGACACATCAGCACAGGAGCATATATCACTATGCGTTGATCAAAATCATAGTGATGCATCAGTTGGCACAGCAGGGTATTGCTTGGGAGGATTTCATCTCCCGTGATTTATTTTCCGCGCTACAGCCTCCTCCAGAGATTGTCCATGATGAGGGAGGGCCTTCACAGCAGTTTGACATTCATGAGACCAAGCATGTTGATGCTCCAGCATATGTGACATATCAAAAAGGCCCCAGGGCCTTATTTGTAGCTGCACGACGAGTAATTTCTCCACCCGGGGTGGAAGGGGTCTCATTGACATTATCAGCAGAGCAAGTATTATCTCCACATCATGTGGAAGGGGTCTTGCTTCCATCTACAGCACAGGTACAAAGTCAGGACAGGGGCAAGAGACCCATGGTTGATGAGGGTCCTTCAGGAGTTCAGGATACTGGTATCATTGATGTTGATGCTAGTTCGCCCAATTCAGAACTCAAAGAGATCATCAGAGAGCAAAGGGTCGAGAATGAGTCGCTGCAAAAGAAATTGTAGATGGCTAAATGGGTGATCAACTACTTAGAGCAATGCAACAAGCAGTTGGAGGATGAGCATGAACTTTATGAGTTGTGCAAGGTTCAGGAAGACCGGGAATTGGCTCGTAGGAGACCCGGTGATTTGAAACCTATTGATCGGGAATCAATGCTCATCCGAGTGAACACTCACTTGGAAAAGTTGTTGGCGAAGGCAAAGAGGGACAACGACATGCTTCACCACATGAGGACTCACTATTGAGCTCGCATGCATGTTTGCAAAGCGAGAATGAAGGTCCTCAAAAGGCGTTTGAGAAAAGCACAAAAACAACGCAAAAGGCCTAATCCGCTTCGAGTTTTGGCCGAGGCTTCACTAGTTGAGCATGATACATGATGGAGGGTATTCACTCCAATTTTGGGCAAATTTGGAGAAAATTTTGTCATTTCAAAATTTTTTGGCTTACGAAACAGGTTTTTGGGTTCTATGCGTCGCGCTCAGCACGCGACCCACAAGATGGGGAGGTCCAAATCACAGGTGGCTTACATTTTTGGATTTTCCATGATGAAATACACTTGCTCAGAAATTTCCAAGGCATTTCATCAAGTTTTGGGTGATCAAAAGCTCATAAAACATCATGAAAATCACCTTTCTGCCACTTTTTGCATCAGCAGGTAGTACTTCTGGGAGAATTCACTTTTGGAGGGTCAAATGGAGACCAAACTGGAAAATTCCACTTGGGTTAGAAAGTAGACATCCAGGCCTTTCCAACAAGCAAACCTGAGCTCAATTTAGATTCCAGGAAGTTCCCCAAAAGCATCTAGAAAAGCGCGCGGCGCACAGGGCTCAGGCGTGCGGCGCACTGGGTGTTTTGACTAAGTTTTCCTCCTCTGCTCAGCGAATCAAGCCAGTTTCACCTGTTTTGACCTGTGATGGGATTTTTCACCCTCCTTGATGTAATTATTGGAGATTCATGTTGTTATGACACTTATTTACCTATTCTAGATGATTCATTCATAAAATAGCAAAAATGTAATGAATGAATTGGTTTCCTAGCTTATAGAGGCAAGTTGTTTTGACTGCCTAGATTTTAGTGATTAGTTTAGAATTGGTTGAAACAGCTCCTAGGATGATGAGATCGACCCCTAGAGGCAAGGGAATGTGTTAGCCTGCCTATATTATGTATTTTCTTAGTCATTTTCAGGGTTGGACTCTTGGGAATAGCTTGACACTATATTGTACATATCTTATCTACATTTTTGGCAAAGGAAAGACCAGGGTTTTGTAGCACTATTTGGGATCCATTTTGCTTTATGTGTTGATGGTGTGTTTCTCTCAGTACTTGTAAGTTGTGTATGTGCATTATTATCTCTATTAAATCTTCTGTAATTAAAAAAATGAAGTGTTAAGGTAGAATCCATGAAATTGCTATGCTCTGCCTTTAAATTTGTTTAATCTTCTATGCTTTCTTCAGTTTAAGGAGAATCCTTGAGACTCCCTTGCTCTCCTTAGCCCCTCACCGGTCTGAACTACCCATCTCACCTACTTTAAGGCATCAAAAAAATCGCCTATCTTGCCCCAGGTAGACCTCTGCAAAAACTGTGCCTCATCCCCGCACCTAAATTTGCCTTTCCCTTGAATTCAACAAAATCATTTAAAATCAATTCTAAACTCTTTGTACTTCATACCTAGCCTAAAATTAGTCATCAATTCGGTCATCTCGAGCCTCTTTGATTATATTTTGCCAAGTTTGACGCGGAGAGAGCCCTCTCCTGTCCTCGTAGGGCTAGCTACGAGGCTGAGCGTGGTTTGATGTGGCCTTGAGTCTCACCTTATTTCAGCCTAAGGTAGATTTAAGCACTAACAGAAGATTTCAAAATTTTCGGCATTTCTCTAAGTGCTTCCTTTTTGTTGACCTTCACCAAATTGTCGAAATTTATATGTCCCATTCGTTTTTCCATAGCCGACTCTCATCTTATTTTTCCAAGAAACACCCTTTAGGTGTCTCATCCAAAATGTATATGTCATTTGGAGCTCTGCTTGTTTTAGCCACAATTTTATCAAACTTTCCTTTCTTGATTTCACATTTCTTTGAGTTGATCAACATCATGTGCCCTTGATCACACATTTGTCCAGCACTTAGAAAATTGTAACTCATATTTTCAACCAACAACACATCCTTTGCTAATGCATCATTTCTTCCAATAGTGACCATACTTGTTCCTATGACGTTTGAAGCCTCGCCATTTCCAGAAGACACTATTCGATCATTCTTTTCTTTCAAGGATATGAATTTATTTTTATCTCCAGTGATATGCATTGGGAAACCACTATCAACATACAACACGTTTCTGTTTCTTTGAGCCAAGAGAGTGAGAGCACACCTTTTAGTCTTCTTTTTCCATATTTGTTCATTTTTACTTTACGTGAACTCCTTTGGAGAGCTTCCAAGTCTACAATCTTTAGACAGGTGTCCAAAGTTGTTACATTTGTATAATTCAACATCATCTCTTAGATAATCAAATCTATTGATATGTTCCTGAGTTCTGGAATATCCATTTCTGAAATATATACTCAAATAATTTTCATACATGTGACATTCTATAGCTCTATGTCCAAACCTTCCACATGAATAACAATGACCATAAAAGATAGGTTGATACCTCAGAGGAAATCTTCTTTGAGGAACTTCCTTCCAAGGTTCTTCTTACAGGTCTTGATCTAGCTGCGGGATCCATCCTTTTTGCATATCCATATTCTTCAGTTATCATAGAATTAATTGACTCCTTTTTGGATTCTTCTTTGTAACCAAGACTAGTCTTGTCACTGTATGATCGCTAGGTGCTGATGACTTCATCCAAAGCCTTTGAGCTTTTGGCATAGTATTGAAGATTTTTTCCACTTTTTACTTCATTTCACAGGAAACTATTTTAGCTTCCAGTTCTTCTCTCTCCTTGTTTCTTTCCTTTACTTCTTTCCTGATTTATTTTTCAATTCATCGGTATTATTCAAACTTGATTTTAAGTTTGATAACATGTTCCCTCTATGTCTTCAATTCATCTTCAGGAGTGTTAACATGCTTCTTTTTGGCCTTGAGCTCTTTGATAAACCTGATTACTTCATTTTGAGGTTCGACTTCATTTGTTTCTTTTTCTTTGTCTCCTTCTCCTTCAGGTGCATCTTTCTTATTGTGCTTGGACATAAATAATACTTTTTTGTTGAATTATTCTTCATTATCACTATCTTCTTTGGATGAGGAACTACCTTCTTTGGATAAGAAAATTTTCTTAAATCATTTCTTCTTGCCTTTATTGTTGAACGTCTTAGGACTTTTCCTACCATTCGTAACATCCTCATTTTTGTGAGGACATTTGGCTGCAAAATGCCCAAACTCATCACAATCAAAACATATTAATGGAAGTTTAGCTTTCAATTTTCATGTAATTGTTGTCATTTTCCATGTGAAGTAGGAAAATTCTTTATCTCAGAATTCTTCTTCATCTTCTTCCTTTTCCTCATCCTTACAATTGCAAGTTATTTCTTTTGGAGTCTTCTTGTCCTTACTATTCTTCTTGGATGTGGAAAATGTTGTTTCTAAGTGAGATGTGTCATCTTCTTCTTCAATCCTCATTTCATATGCCATAAGATTTCCATGCAATTCGTCTATGCTGAGATTGGTGAGATTCGATCTATCTTTCAAGACAGATACCTTAGGGTGAAATTTTTTTGGCAAGGTTCTGAGGATCTTTCAGACAACAATTTCCATTTCAATAGGTTCTCCCAAGCCTTCCAACGTATTTATTGTTTCATCAACACGCTGAAATTATGCAGTGATATCTTCATCTTCCCTCATTTTGGGTTGCTCAAATTTTGTCCTGAAAATTTGAAGCTTTGCTTCTTACACCTTTGAGTCACCTGCATATATATTTTCAATCTTACCCCATACATATTTAGAAATTTTACAAGTCAATACCTTAAGATAAACATATTTGATAAGTCCACTGATAATAAGATCTTTAGCCTATGCATCGTATACCATATTTTTCTTACCTTGTTCATCTTGGGTCAATGTGAAGCCTTTGTGAAGGATTTCCCATACTTCATATCCTTGCGCCAGCAAATGAACCTACATTCTTCCACTCCAAGGTGCATAGTTATTTCCATTGAACAAAGGAAAGATAAAGGTAATTTGAATTTAAAGGTGGCAGTGGGAGATAAATATTGTACCTGTATCGATAACTAGCATGACACTTCTTGGGTCGAGGAGATGTAAATTTGTGAAATACTTCTGATTAGTTTCTTGGAAGGAGAGAAGCCTAGCACTTTGGAAGGAAACACTGGAATTGTATTTCATGGGTAGCTTCTATTGTATTTCCAAGAATTCATGATACCTAACTTGTGGATGTACTAGCAAGGGCTAAGACAATATGTAGTTATGGATACTTTGATCATTTATATGATTAGAGAACCATATGCTTTCAGAGTACCTGTAGAGGTACTATGGTAGATGATTGGTAGTCGAGAATATTGTGGTTAGAATGATGTTGTTATCATTGAGAAATACTAACTATATTCATTGGTCATATTCTGTGGGGTGCTTGCTAAGGAGGTTGATAAACCACCCAAGCTGCTTACTATCAGGATGATAAACCACTCTTAGAGTGATTTCAACAACTGATAAACCACATGTCAGTAAAATATTGTGTGGAGTGGTCATGGTTTCCAAGAGTATTAGTAAGTAGCAATCAATATTTATGAATACTTTGATGTTTTTTCTTTTATGAGATTGAACAATGAATAAGAGGTTGGGAATAGAAGTTGAATATTTTCATATTTATAAATATTTATTTTATTTCTTGAAAATAAAATCCTTCATCTTGGAAGGAAAATCATCCCCTTTCAGTTGTTCTAGTTATAAAACTATGAAGACTGGAGATAGATGTTATGAGTCAAATATGATCTAAAAAGAAAATTACAGGGGATAGAGAAATCTAAATGAAAACACAAAGTTCTAATAGGTGACAAAGATAGGAAATGATACTGAAAGGAGGAAGAGATGAACACCAAGGATGGTGTTACCTTTAAGAGGGGAAGAATGTAATATTCCTATGTAATAAATTTATTAAGATGAAAAATATGTTGAATTATATGGTCTTAACATACTCCAAAGGGTTGCCACCAATAATTAGTTACAATATGACTTATAACACTCATGAAAATGAAATGACTATGAAAACAAGATTCAAGGATGCCTTGTATTTATAGGAGGATGAACTCTAAGTAGTTTTAAATGAAAGATGAGATTTCTTACGAAAATGAAAATATCAAATGGATGTACAAAGAAAATCTAGGGATCATGCATGTAGTGAATTTCAATGATAACAATTTGTGGATGGTATTTGTTAAGAATGTATCCATGCTTCTACAAAATCTATCTGATATTGTAAATTAAAATCAATAAATTATGGTTTTAAGAATTTTCCATTCACTATATAACCTCTAGATCGATTATCTATTTGACACTATGAAACCACAACTATTAAAGTTGTCTCATGATCTATTGTGGCCACCAAGAGAGGTTTCTTGTCTCCTCACCTTCTAGAAGCAAAGGCTAGACTATACCAAAGAGATAAGCTAATTGCATTATTTTCATTGTAAATATTTCATGGATTCTTGTGAAAAATGATTAGTTAGCTATATTGTTTTTCTTGGAAAGGTTTCATGGTTCTTGTAGAGAGATATGTTAACTACGATTATTTTGTTGAAAATATTTCGTGGATTCCTGTGAACAAAGATTAGTTACCTATATTAATTTCTTTGAAAAAAATATGTAGTTCTTATACATAGAAACAATACAATCTATAGGATTTCCTTTTGCAAAGAATATGTAATTACTATGCACAAAAATAATACAATTTATAAGATTTCCTTCTGAAAAGAATATGTAATTCTTATGCGCAAAAATAATACAAATTACAAGATTCCCTTGTGAAAATAATATCTATTTCTTATGAAACAAGGAATGCATGTAGTGATAGTCCCTTCCGGGAAAGTTGAATAAAAAAACTTCAGAAGTCTGATAAAAAAAGCTATTAGTGTCGTCAATTCTAGGTTTCTGTAAAATCCCATTGCAATGGTGCTGTAAAGAAAACAAAAAAACTTTTGATTACTTTCATATCAATTCCATAAAAAAAAAGAAAATTGCATGAGTTGACCAAGGATTTCACAGCTTTCAGCGGAGTGGGGCAATTGACGAAAAACAAAAATAGAGGTTTGGTTATACATGAGTCAACCAAGGATTTCACAGCTTTCAGCTTGTTAAATCTTCCAAACCAAAACATCTAAAATCCCTAGAATGTTTACTTGAAAACATTACGGCTGAATTGAGAAAGCCATTTTTAAGTAATGTATATGAAGAAAAGGTGTATCTCTTGTACTATGCATTTCTAATGCACTATCATTTCTTGGTTGTAAGTGTGCGGTTTCCATGACCTACAAACAGAAGTCAAACTAGGTGACCAAAGGAAAAATGCAATATCTCCCCAAATAGCTTCAGCGTGTTTACAATGACTAAGTAGCCATGCCATTCTAGTGGTCATGTAGGTTGTAGCCAATGGAACCTCTACTGTAACTAAGATAAAAATGGTATTATAGTAACATAAATAAATGAAGAAACAATGGTGGCACCTGGTCACCTAGGTGTGGATTGCACTGCAAGTATGGGAATAAAGTTTTAGACTGCAAATATAGGAATAATGTTTTAGAAGCCCCTAAAGCACTCATTTCAATAGAAGACATTGCCATGTAGCCATAAGCACTTATACTTTTGAGAGGCAAATACTCATGTCTAGTGTATCACCAACCTTATCAAAAACTCTAGCGAGAGTACTTGTGAGTATAGCATCTTCTGCTATGGGATTAACATTAGTCCTGTTCTTCTTTCCTAGCTTAATAAATGCTTGATGTCATTTCTACTCAAAGATGAGGGCACAAACACCTCAACTACACACAATCCTTGCGTTTCTAAGTGTTCGTTAGCTTAATGAAATGAATAATAAAAATAAATAACACACTACTTTAAAATAACAACCTATGTGCCACACATGAGATGCATACAACCCACTTGTCTATTTCATCCTCTATATAAGTCTAGTGTAGCTTAACCCATAAATTCCTTCTCGGGATCACAATGCGCTAACATCACCAGGTTTGTCATGCTCTACAAGTAGACACCAGCATCAGCACCAACACTAGCACTAGGTCATGTATTAAGAAAATATTAAGAAAAGAAAGACAAGAGCACCCCATCAAGCTCGGTAATAAGATAGAAAATCAGACATCTATGATGCAAACAACTTTACCTGGCAAGCTTGTTGTCGGATTACAAAAAATTGAGGAAATTTTACCATAGTACCAATTGAAAGAATTGGAAGTGGAGACGGGGAATTTTAGTTCATCAAATAGAATTTCTAGCTCCATCTACCACAACATCATCGAATAAACCCCTGTGGCAATCAAGAATATGTGTCACGACATCTCACATGAAGTTAGAATCCTTGAAAAGCTCCACCACTTCAACTTCTTTCACCTATAATAATTTTGTTTCTCTGACACACATTCGTACCTCATCTACCTCATATTTGAGTATACATACAATGGTTCTCTCACCGACCACCTTCAAGACAATTCACCATTTCTAACTTGGAGATAAGAGTGGAGATTTCTCTAGATGTGGTAGACAGAATCAACTATATTCACAATTATAGCTTGTCATGCTATGTTCACAAGGACATCAAGGGCAACAATGTTCTCCTTGATGGCAATTTTCGAGCCAAGATTGCCAATTTTGGCATGGCGAAATCCGCAGAAGTGGGCTTTTCTCTAACGAGACATGTGAGTGGAACAAAGGGATACATGGAACCATAATATTGGCTCAAATGGCTCAAAGCAGTAACCCCACAACCACAATTGGCACACAACTAGCCACTAGAAGCTATGCAAGTGGCTCAACTAGCTCGACTCGCTCTTATCTTTCCCCACTCTGAAATGAATTGTGACTGGGTCAAAGCAGTACAATAATACCACAACCAAAATTGGCCCACAACTAGCTTCTTGAAGCTATTCCATTGGCTCAATTGGCTCAATTTGGCTATTATCCTTCCTAGATCTAATATGATTTGCAATTGGATCAAAGGAGTAATCCCACAACCACAACTAGTCCATAATCCCACAACCACAACTAGTACACAACTAGCTGCTGGAAGCTATGTAACTGGATCAACTCACTTGGTTAGGTTCTTATCTTTCCCTGCTCTAATACGAATTAGACAGACCTCAACTTACATATTCATATTTGTTACATAATTATATTTGTTGATAACTCATAGATGGCCACTACCTATAGAGCACCTACAGAGTAGGGCCTAAGTAGTTCCTTGATATTATTTATGATCTGCTACATGCAAGCCATAAGTGAATGCTTGGTGAACACCTCTATCAATGTGTCTACCACAGGTAGGTGTCTCAATATTTGCATGCAAAAACATACATGTGGCTTAAAAATAAAACCTAGGACACACAATTGGCTTAAAAATAAAACGTAGGATATGATCTCGGAAAATGTATATGATGAGTTTAAATATAAATTTATATTATGAGTTTAAATATCAATTATAAAAGTAAGAATAGGTTGAAACTTTGGATAAAAAGGTGGATGGTTTTTCAAACTTTCCATAAGACTAACTTTGAATAAATATGGAAATGGTAATTTCAAAATTTAGATAAAACATTTTTGTGCATTAGCAAAACTCGCAACTCGACAATAAAACTTCAAAATCAAAATTTTAGATAAAAATATTTTTGACATTGATATTTTTTTTTTTTTACATTAATTAATTGAAATGACCATTCCAATTTAATATGGATTCAACGCTATAGTCCCTGCACTGCGGAAAGCAGGGACTAATAATAATGGGATTTCCTTTTGCCAAAGAATATGTAGTTCTTATGCACAGATATAATATAAGAGATTTGATTTTGTTTTCAATATGTAATTCTTGTGTGCACAAATAATATTAGTTATTGTGTTTTTATTTGAAAAGAACACGTTGTTTTTCTGCTTAGTTATGGTGAAGAGAATATATTGTTCTCGTATGCTAAGATGGAAATAGTTATGGTGATTTCTTTTTAAAAGGAATACATTGTTCATGTGCCCACAGATAGTATTATTAAGGTGTTTTCTTTTGAAAAAAAATTACTTTCTTTTCGTGCACACATACACCATTAACTATGGTGACTTTTTGCACAAAAATAGAATTAATTATGGTGTTGTTCTTCGAAACGATTTTTTTTTTCTTGTGCATAAAGATAGAATCAAACTATTTGCTTTGTTATACTAGCATTTGCACCAAATGTTGCAAAGGAAACACCGTAAGGCATAAAATGAGAAGAATCATGACATACGATATTAGAAAAGTGGATATTTTGTTGACCATTAATTAAGGAGTCTTGATTTTAGTATATCATGATATTGAGTAGGTTGAATGCCTAGGTCAAACCCTTTCAAATAAATGAATCTTAGAGAAGTGGATCTTTTGTTGAGCATTGATAAAATAACTATTTTAGTTGACATAGAAACTTTAATTCACTATTGAGAGGGAGCATGGTGAACCCCTATGGTAGAAACCACGAGCTTTCCTTTATTTAGCATGATATTATGTGAGACTTGGTTATGTATTTGACCAGGTAGAGGCCTATAAATAAAGACAAAAGGATTTTTAACTCTATTCCCCAAAAGTGGAAAAACCTTATTTTTCAATATTGAATTGTCTCACTTCATCAAAAACTTGCAATGTTTTAAATTAAAATAAATTTATACCTAAAATACAATAATTTTAATATTAAAAACATTGTAAGAAGATTTAAAATATTCATGTAATTGAATTTTATTTATTTTATTGATTTTTATTTAAAATAAATAAATATATTAAACTAAAATAATTTATATATAAAATACCTATATTTTTATATTAAAACCTATGATTTCCTCTTCGTGTAGGAAAAGAGCTTCCAAGTTCCCTATTGTATTAAATGAATCCATACATACTTCCATGGTGGTGCACTTCAGAATATAAGTATTTAATTATTTAAGGAGTATAAAAGTTTTATTTATTTAATGTTACAAATATAACTAGGTGGGCATTCCCATTCAAAATTAAATAACCATGCCAGAAACATTAACTCTCCATATGAGATATGTTTCAAGTTAACCATGAAAATGTCAAGAGGATAGTTGAAATTTGAAAGCTATTCCCAAATTACATCCCTAGAAGCATGATACAACACGCCCTGATAATTTTTGTTGTTCACCACATTATACATGCCATATTCCTGGAGAATGTTTAATGACCGTATCATATTAGATTTATTGAATGTTGTATCGATGCGCATCTAGAAAACAATACTACAACCATGGCCCTTTGCAACTCACAGGGTTTGTATATAGGTTTATAGGCCAAAAAAAAAAAGAAAAATCTTTGGTGTTTAATTTGAACGCTTAATGACCATTAACTATTCGTGAGTATTTTCCTTTAATTTTAAAGTTTGGTGGACGTTAACTGTGATTGAGTGATTTTGAATAAATGTAAACTATGGTGCAACTAGATATTATATTCGTGGGGATCTCCTGCATGACCCTAGATTGGTGGCTCATGATGATCTAATTAGGTAGAAAACGACACTATGGTTTTGCAATGTGAGGAGCAATTACAAGAACTCTATCACATCTTGCCAGGGATTCAGGGCAACCATTAAAGTAATGAACAATAGAATGTGATGATTGAAACAAAGAGATCAGATGCAAAATATACACACCGATGCAAATGGATAGTTATTCTTTCACAATTTGACAACCTTTGTCATTTTATCCTTTTATGCTTTTTATATTATATACATACATGTCGGTAGTAATAAATGAAATGTACACTTCAACCTTTTCCCAAATTAAATTCTTCAACCTTTTCTCAAATTAAATTATTCAAGTAATGTTCCATGCAAAGTTAACATTAAGCTCTTCTTCAAAGTTTGTGAAAGCCATATTTTACACTAGAATTAACTTCAAAGTGTTAATTTGCACTTCTAAGCTATTTTTTAATCTAATACCACCTTGTGAAGTCATTTGGAGAATGCATTTTTTCTGAAGTGAGTGAAATATTTATTAAGAAATTTATTAAGTGACTAAGAAATATTTATTAAAACAAACATAGATAATGGGGAAGTTTCACAATAACTTATTTATGCGAGAAGTTTCATAATAATTTATTTAGATGGATGGGAATTAAGAAACGAGCATTCACAATGGATGAGAAAATTCAATAGGCATAGTGCACTTTACCAAGATGGTAGAGAAGGATGGAAAGAGAATTGTATAAGTGGACTTATAAGAGAATGGTCCATGTGCTACCATGCATAACAACTAAGCCTTGATACCAAGTTCAACAACTATAGTAGCGATGCAAAGAAGACTTAAGGTAATGGTGTGGAAAGCCATCATGAATGCTGTTTATTTTTTTTAGTTTTTAATAGTACCTTTGTCATGTCTCCCCCTTATTACAATAATCATTTAACTAGCTTAAATATATCTATATAAGTATAAAATTGGAACTTTGAACTTGGTAATTTAAATTACTTCCTCGGCAATATTATTAGTTGGAATAAGGATAGAGATCACAATCATATTGTCATTCTATACCCTGATATTTTTTTGTTACAAATGTTGTAAATATAACCCGTACTTTATGGAATGCATATCCTTATGCACTGTACCTATATTAAATACCAAAGACTGCCCTATGTGATGAATTTAATTATAACCAAAGCTTATTTATCTCTAGTCCGTTCGATTTGTGATCTTAACATTCACACCGGCTCTGCCATGGCTTCGTGGCATGAGCAGGCCATCCCTCCTTAGATGGACACCTCGGGATTCCTACTCCCTTCAACGGTGGTGCGCTTAGCTCTTTGATCCAAGGGATATGATCTCTTTAGTGGATTTACTCATTCTAAGTTGCTGGAAATTGGCTCATTCGATTCCCAAGCTCTTAGTGCCTATTCGAGCCTCGCTCCTCCTACCTCTGTCATATTCTTCTTGTGTAGCAGGAACCTTTTCTTAGAGCCAACAGAGGGTGGCAGCATCAAATGAGGATTTAGAATGCTTTCAAACTTCTTGCTTTAATTTGTTAGATCCATTGGGCTTTCTCTAAATTTGCAAGGCTGTTAGATGTACTATTATCGACAAAGGTGTAGTTACCATTTTTTTCACATATAAAAGTTAATATTGGTCGTTGCCCTCTTCAAATTGTGTGGCAAGGAAATAATTTCCAAAGTTTAGTTTATATGGCCAAAAATATATTAATTGGAAAAGGATATTAATTTATAAATATTTTAGGAAAGACTTTTTTGGAAAGGATATTGATTTTTAAATTTTCGAGGAAGACCTTTTAGGAATGGATATATTAAATGTTGAAGTTTCTAGGCAAGGTTTTTATTTGATTTTATTATACATTAAACAATAAATTCATTTTGGTTCCTTCATTTGTTCAGTAGGTCATAGGAATTTCCTAATTAGAAATAGAGAATATGGGTTTCGATCGTCACCTTCATGGCACAATGTGGTTCCCCTTGGATGTGTAGAATACAAAAAAAGCACCCCTAGTTAATGTTATAGTCAACACAAGTGCCATCAATCCAAATAATGCAAAAGTATCAGGTTTGACTTTCATATTTATGTAAAAAGCACAATTGAGGTCGATATCACACTTTTGATGGATTGAATTGCCTAAGTTTAGATGTTATGTCAATATGTCATTACTCCAGGAGATGGAACATGACTTTGTTTATTATATTTTAGTTTTTGTAAATAAAAATAAAGAGTAGAAGAAAGGGAACATTGTATACAACAAAGTTTTAATTAAGATATGTGCATTTCCATGTTTCTATGTTCATATATTACTCTAAGTTTTAGAAGATAATAGTCATGATGTGGATATGAAAGTTCTAGAGGGACCCCATGGTTTGGACATGTGGACTATTATATTTATGTGAGTTATTGTGTATACATTTCACTATTTCCACTGTATAGATTTATTCTTGGTAAATACTTTAAATTCTTCTCAACTTTCTATTATTTATCAATTGTTTATGTTTTCTTTGAGGTCTCATATGTTTGATTAGTTGTATCTTTGCTTTAACTGAAGCTTGAATCTGCCTTTTAGTCACAATTCAGAGTGGTCATCAAAGTACTATGACCAATGCTATCTAATCACTGAGTTGTGATAAACTGCTATAAATTTCCTTTATACTAGTGGTACCATAGTGGATACTACGTAGAGTGTTGAAGCTTGATGGCAGGTTTCCCATATTTCTTAGATAAATAGTAATCATTGGATGAATGTTTGTTAATATTCTTTTAATCATTAACTACATAGTGAACAAGGTATTGTTACATAAGCCATTTACCCATATAGGCAATGAAATATTGCAACTTGATTTCCTACAAGTGAAGCTATTATAGACTTAGATTAAAGTATTAGGCCTTATTTCATTTGAGTTTTTATGTTGTTAAGTTATAATTCATGTTTGTAAAAAATCGATAATACTTCTGTGATGCCAATCTAACAGCCTAGTCAAAACCTCTAAATATTAATGTCATGACAGTATTACCCAATAAATAAAAAACACAACATATATTTTTAAAAATCATCCCCCACCCACGTTATATATATTATTCACTTACAAATCTGTTGCAAGCACAACTAAATTGTTTAATATAGTGGTGGCATCGTCCATATGTCTGCACTAACATTCCAAGAAAAATTAAACTGTTTAATATAGCCCCGGGTCCTGCCATTTTCCATACGTCTCTCCTAAATTTCACATATGTCTGTAGTGACGTGGCAATCAAAACTAAATTGTTGAATATAGTTGTGGCATCGTCCATATGTTTGCACTGACATTGCAAGAAAAATTACACTATTTAATATAGCCCTGGGTCGTGCCACTTTCCATACGTCTCTCCTAAATTGCCAACATGCTACTGCAAAGTCAACAAATGAATGAAAAATCCAGGCTTCACTGTCTGTAGTCTTTTACCAAGACCTCAGAACAACAAAAACGTGGTGGGTCATATATTTGTTTAAACTTTAGTTTTGCCTACCTCCCCAAAATATTCATTACGACACAAGCGCGCTCATAAATTTGTTTTATAACTATAAATTTTGCTTCATCGTTACAGAACCCACCCTTCAAATATTGGCATTTGCTTGTTGGAATATAGAGACATTCATGGAGTCAAAAGAGCAGAGCTAAAAGCCTCATGTCACAATCTTCCCTGGGTTTAGGTCGGGCCATCACATCCCACTGCTCGAGCTTGCAAAGCGGCTAACTGTGTACCATGGCTTTTCTGTCGCCTTCTTCACCACCAAATGGATGGATGGCTCTCCTCACCACACCCTGCCATCTTCGTCAGGGGACATGATCCGCTTCATAGAGCTCCTTGATGTTTAGATCGAAGGGGATCATGTCGAGATGAAAATTTTTGTACGCATGCCCTTACTATTGGAGAGAGCTAAAATATTAGTGCAAGATGCTCTCACATCCTTTTCATTTCCTGTCTGTGCTTTAATAATAGATTTTTTCGTACACCCATGTTGGATTTCGCCTCCAAATTGGAAATACCTACCTACATATTCTCCACTTCTAGGGCTTCTGTCCTTTGCATCATGCTCTACTTTCCAACACTTGTCCACAACATTCAAATTTCCTTCAAAGATGTGGATTTCCAGATCGAAGTGCTGGGCCTTCTGCCGATTCCCGGAATAGATTTGCCAGACCCTCTTCTAGATAGATCTGATATTTCATTCAACCCGTTCATTCAACATTCCCTTCGGCTTCAGGAAGATCATGTAATTCTAATAAATACATGCTAAGAAATGGAACCAGCACAAATAAAATCTCTCAAGGAAGGAAAGATTTTGAGTGCTGTTGAAATGACCCCTTCTATTTATCCCGTTGGGCTGTTAATAGCTTTGTCTCTGTCAAAATCTGAAGAGACGTTTGAGAAGGAGGTCTACCTCAAATGGTTGGACTGCCAACCCACCTTGTTAGTTCTATTCGTTTCTTTCGGGAGCCGCGGCACCCTGTTGGAGAATCAAATTCAGGAACTAGCTTTGGGGCTAGAAGCAAGCATGCAGTGGTTCCTTTGGGTGTTGCATAAGGAGCCTCCTCCTCCAACTGAATCCACGATGACTGCCGAAGCAAAAATGAGGGAGGTTCTACCTGATGGTTTCGAGACTCGAACCTAGGACCGTGGATTTGTGGTGGATTCATGGGCACCTCAGATTACTGTCCTCTCTCATCCATCCACAGATGGTTTCCTTTCTCATTGTGGTTGGAATTCAATGGTCGAAAGCATCTTACATGGAGTGCCAATGATCGCTTGGCCTCTCTTTGCTGAATAGAGAATGAATGCCTTCCTTCTAGTGAAGGAGATGAAGGTGGGCATTGAAGCGTAGAAGGGAGCAGATGGATTGGTGAAGAGAGAGGAAGTCGAAAGAGCGGTGAGGGAATTAATGGAAGGAGAGGGGGAATGGAAATGAAGAAGGGGATGACAAAATTGATGGGGAAGGCCCATCATTGAGTGACAACTGTCTTAAGGATGGAAAACATCATGAAAAGGGTTTCTAAAAAACGCAATATTCTCAACTGCCTACGACATTCCAATAATCTGAACTGCCTACAACATTTTTCATCGATGATCTAATGGCTGGAGTTTATTCCATCGTCTAAAAATCGATCTAAGGGCCCATAATGAGACACTGTGGCATGGAGGGGAGTTCCTTTCAGGGGGAATGCCTTACGACGTAATTATTTTTGTTCTAATAGAATTTAACTAATAATGGAAATAATATTGGTTAATTTTTATTAAATCAAATAGTATATTCTAGGCAATAAATTTTATTATATTACTCTAACAAGATTAACCATATTTTATATAAGTAATTTATGTTGTTGCATTGATGATAACAATAATGGTTTGGTATGAGAAGGAACCAAAAGATGGTTAACCACAAATTTGAAACAAGAAAATGTAACTTGGAAAATAATATTATGGTTGTACATTTTTATTCACGTGGTTTTGTATTTTGAATAAACACATTAAAAATATGATTTTGTATATAGTAATTAAAGTGTTGCATGTGTTGAACCTTTTTACTTTTGTATATGGTGATGCATATATAAAAAAGGATTGGAGATGACTTTTACTTTTATGCATTTGCAAGAAAGTGTTACATAAAATAATATATAAAGAATGGAAGACTAATTTTTATTATGGCATAAAAATAATAAGTGCTAGTGATTGAATAATTAGGTTTTGATACGTTGATATTTCATATAACATGATGTTAGAAATTGCAGGAAAGAATCATTACTTACCCAAAGAATGTATTGATAGTTTCTAAAATAATCCCTGTTGCAATAATCAAAAGATGGATTATAACTAATACTATGGTAGGAAACAAGGTCATTATGCTTAACTATTGTTACATGCAAAGTGAAGGATTGTCAAATGCAATTTACAAGGGGGTAAAAGTTACTGTAGGAAATAACCATGCCATGAAGACATTGTGCTCAAAGCACTATTGGGTAATGTTTTTGGGAAATATGACATCATGTTTGATGCAATAGCCTTTGGTTAATTACTTGAACTAAATATTATGTTTCTTTTGTAAAAATTCAACAATGAACAAATGATGGAATACCATGTTGTTATTGAGTGAGTTGAGTGAGGGCTGAAATCCTTCATGAAACATTTAATAAAATAAATGTCTTCTAATTTTGCCTTTAGGGTTTACAAGGTATTTCAGTGTTCATTTTTGTGCTTGTCTATTTTGTTATCTTCCTAACATTGCTACCTTGCATGACATTGGAAATTACATCATTCAATGTGTTATTAAAAAGCCTGATTAAATGAACAATGTTAATGATTAAAAAATGTATCAAAAATCATCATGTTAACAAGTTGCATTAATGGTGATTACTTTATGAGATTTTCTAGTCCTTTTTTCCACTTAATGATTATTTGTTTACACAAATAGCTACTCCATTTCTATGGTTACTTCATGTTATTATGGTAATTATATCTTATGATGAGTTAAGGAGGTGATAGCCTACAAATGTTTGTAAAACTTGATACAAAATTATTTTTTACAAGGTATATTAAGGGATTTACACTCCACCTCCTTCGACATCTTCCAACTTACATGGTAAATTTGAAGCATTGGGCTCTTCCCACCAAGGAGAGAACCCCTCTCCTCAGGGGCACTTAAGATCATTGTAAAGAAAGGTCAAAGATGATGGCCATCCACGATTCTCTAGAATTCATGGAACACCCACCGAACTTGACCAATGAGATCAGATCAAAGGGCACATCAAAGGGTGAGCCCTCCAAGAAACTGGAAAACTCGTACATAGGATAGGCTTACATTGAATTGAAGCACGAGTCCTCGGCTTCCAAACGGATACAAAAATCCATTCTTGTTCCTAGAGATGCAAGAGTAGGTTTGGAAGGAGAAATCCATCTAAACGAGGTCCCAAGGGAGACAAGTCAACCAAATTAACCCAAATCTATCCAGGACAAGGCCTCCTTAGCATGACAAATCTCTAGGATGCTTCTCTCTCAAAGGTTCCCACTTGCTTGGTACTGTTGTTCTAGATCATCTAGTTTTTGATATGTTCATTTTGGTTTTCTTATCATATGGTTATGTCTCACACTTGAACTCACCAAGAGACCATTTGGTTTCCTAGTCATGGGAAAACGACTATCTCCTTAGGTTTTCTAATTTTTTATGTACCACCGTTAACACTCATACTTCAAGTTATGAGGGAGACTCTCTCATTTTCCTTTCATGGTTAGATGCTCTAGACAAGGTTCTGTTGTCCATATTTTTCTTTGGTACACAAACAACTACAATTTATCAAGTTTGTAATATATATACATTTCCCATAATATAAAAAAATTTACTTGCTTGAAAATAATAATAATAATAATAATTATAATAGATGCTCTCAACAAGGTTCTATTGTCCATATTTTTGTTTGGTACACAAACAACTCCAATTTATCAAGTTTGTAATATAT